>WBZZ01000821.1:0-2500 GCA_019918135.1 Paulinella micropora
TCCAGACGGCCGGTATGAATAAAATAATAATAATAATAATAATAATAATAATAATAATATAATAATAATAATAATAGTGCCTCTCTGTCAATGGCTGATGCATTTCTGCACATGCGCCTCCATCGTCTCACCCGTGAGGGAGTACGAAGAATTGACGATAAGCTCTAATGACACCCCGCAAGGGCAGTTCCACACTTCCAGACGGGCCGGTATGTTCAATGAAAATACTGGTCCAGACGGATCGGTATGTACAATGAAAATACTGGTGGCACAATAATAATAATAATAATAATAATAATAATAATAATAATAATAATACTATATCTGAGGCGTACTGATGCAGCTAATGGCAATAATAATAATAATAATAATAATAATAATAATAATAATAATAATAATAAATAATAATAATAATAATAATATAATAATAATAATAATAATAATAATAATAATAATAATAACAATAGTGCTTCTCTGTCAATGGCTGATGCATTTCTGCACATGAGCCTCCATCAATAATAACAATAATAATAATAATAAGAAGAAGAAGAATAAGAAAAAAGAATAAAAAAGAAAAAGAAGAAGAAGAAAGAAAAAGAAGAAGAAGAAGAAGAAGAACAATAACAACAACAACATATATAAGAAGAAAAAGAAAAAGAAAAAAGAAGAAGAAAGGAAGAACAAGAAGAAGAAGAAGAAGAAGAAGAAGAAGAAAGAAGAAGAAGAAAGAAGAAAAAGAAGAAGAAGAAGAAGAAGAAGAAGAAGAAGAAGAAGAAGAAGAAGAAGAAGAAGAAGAAGAAGAAGAACAAAGAAGAAGAAGAAGAAAGAAGAAAAGAAGAAGAAGAAGAAGAAGAAGAAGAAGAAGAAGAAGAAGAAGAAACACAACAACATCAATAACAACAGAAGAAGATGAAACAGAAGAAGACGAAGAAGAAGAAGAAGAAGACAACACCAAGAAGAAGAAGAAGAAGAAGGAGAAGAAGAACAACAACAGAAGAAGAAGAAGAAGAAGAAGTCAACACCAAGAAGAAGAAGAAGAAGAAGAAGAAGAAGAAGAAGAAGAAGAAGAAGAAGAACAGAAGAAGAAGAAGAACAGAAGAAGAAGAAGAAGAAGAAGAAGAAGAAGAAGAAGAAGAAGAACAGAAGAAGAAGAAGAAGAAGAAGAAGAAGAAGAAGAAGAAGAAGAAGAAGAAGAACAAAGAAGAAGAACAAAGAAGAAGAAGAACAAAGAAGAAGAAGAAGAACAACAAAGAAGAAGAAGAAGAAGAAGAAGAAGAAGAAGAAGAAGAAGAAGAAGAAGAAGAAGAAGAACAAAGAAGAAGAAGAAGAAGAAGAAACACAACAACATCAATAACAACAGAAGAAGATGAAACAGAAAAAGAAGAAGATGAAGAAGAAGAAGGAAGAAGAAGGAAGAAGAAGAAGAAGAAGAAGAAGAAGAAGAAGAAGAAGAAGAAGAAGAAGAAGAAGAAAGAAAGAAAGAAAGAAAGAAAGAAAGAAGAGGAAGAAGAAGAAGAAGAAGAAGAAGAAGAAGAAGAAGAAGAAGAAGAAGAAGAACAACAACAACAACAACAACAGAAGAAGAAGAAGAAGAAGAAGAACAACAACAACAACAACAACGACACAAGAACAAAAAGAAGGAAAAAGAAGAAGAAGAAGAAGAAGAAGAAGAAGAAGAAAATCCAAAATTTGCATCCACTTCAATGTCTCAGAACAACATTCTTTTTCAAAGATGTTAAGTTTATTTTTCTTTAAATGTTCATGAAATATAAGGAAATACAATTTCAACAAAAGAGAGCAATAACGACAACTGCAAGAAACACATAAAATTTGGAATAAAAAATATTGCTTAATCAGAAACTTACATCCTCTTTCACATCTCTAAACGATTTTCTTTGTAGAAGCTGTTTAGTTTCCCTGTCTTTCCATGTTCATGAAATATCAGGAAATGCAGGTCTAAGAAAAAAGAATACTTACAGCGAACACAACAAAGGATCAAAATTTGCAACGAAAGGTTTTTGCAACACCCACACACAGACAAACACATACACAATAGAGATAATGTTCAGTACTGCCGATAATTGGGTAATTGGCTTTACTATGCATTAAAAGGTCATGTCCATAATCTCATCGGGAGAACCTTCCTCCTCCGTCTATGTTTCGAGATTTATTCAAACAAACATGGTCGGTCGATCCAAAAATTCCATCCACTTTCACGTCTCAAAAGTTTTCGAACGGTTTCAAGTTTCCTTGTCTTGTAATGTTCTCAATAAACCAGGAAATGTGTTTCCAGCAAGGAAAGACAACAAATAAAAATTGTGCACAGGGAGGAAGTTGACATGCTTGACCCACAAAAACGTCAGGTGCTAAATTGTGGCTGTGCCAAAAATTTTTTCAAAAAAGGTTCCGGTGACCGACCCGACCCGTTTTGAAGGTGTAGTTGTATCGTTGCTCTCAACCTCCAACTCAAGAACACTCATGGTGAAGAAGACTGCCGCGA
>WBZZ01000821.1:7500-105488 GCA_019918135.1 Paulinella micropora
CTGCGGAGTTGCACAGGGGCGATTACTGATTTATCACCAACCCCGCCCCCCCCCCCCCGGGGGGGGGGGGCTGTCGGTGGTCGGGCCCCGGGTGTGCATTGACAATCGTGCTGCTAGTGTTCATTCAACATATTTTCATTTTGCTTTTCCCTTTTGTGATGCAATCGACTGCAGCGGCTTGCCGCAAATACGCGTCATCGTCCCGCCAGCCTGTCGCCACGTCCAAGCCCCGCCCACCCGGTTGGTCGGGTGTCAAGCTGTCGCGCCGCGCCGCTAAGTCAACGAACTAAAGTCAAAAATAAATAGAATTCATTATTTATCTTGCTTTACTCTTACAACTAAATACAAAATCACATTTTCAGCTGTTGTGACAGTTGCATTTTTGAGAGCAACACCCCCCCCCCCTCTTACTGCTGTCGGTGGTCAGTTGTTCATAAAATGTTTTATATTATGTTTCTTTATGTTCATAAAATGTTTTATATTATGTTTCTTTATTTTGTGACGCCATTGTTTGCAGCTGCTTAGCAGAAATACGCATGAGCGCATTACATACTCGTCCCGCTCATCTGCAGCCACATTCCCTCCCCCCCCCCCCCGGTGGTCGGGTGTCGAGCGATCGCCGCTAAGTCAATAAACCAAAGTCAAAACTAAATATAATTAATTTTTACTCTTATTTTACTCTTAAAACAAAATAGAAAAGCAGATTTGCCACCGTTGCGCATTTTGACAGATAAAATTTGGACTTCAGTAAAAATTTTGGAAGAAATCGGACGGATTTCAGGTTATGTTACTTAATAACACTAAGTCAAGTATAGACACTCAAAATGAATGGAAAACTAGTTTTTAATACATAAAAACATTAGTATTCATGAAATCGTGATGATTTCTGTTGATTTCAATACCTTGCAAAAATAGTCAAAATAGGCTGAAATTTGGTAAAAACCAAGCCTATCCTGTTTGTCCGAATTGGTTGTAGTAATAGTAATAGTAAAAGTAGTAGTAGTAGTAGTAGTAGTAGTAGTAGTAGTAAGTATTAGTAAGAACAAATAGATAAATAAATAAAAGAATAAATAAATAAATAAATAAAGTAAAAGAGAGAGAGAGAAAAGAAAAAGACTAAGAAGAAGGGAGAAGAAGAAGAAAGAAAGAAAAAAAAAGAAAGAAAAAGAAAAAAAGAGAGAGGCAAAAAGGAAGAAAAGGAGATGGGAAGCGAAAAAAAAGAATTTTTCCTTTTTGGCTCTATCCTAGTAAAGAATTTTTTTTCTCGCTTCCCATAATAAACATTGCTTTTTGTCATCTCTCATTAAACCTTGGTTACTGTCCAAAAAAAGAAGAAAAAAAAAGGTGGGTGGGAGGGGGGATATCGTTTCACAGCGCCTGTAGACACATGAAAATGAGCAAGAGGCAAAACAACAAACACGCAAATGAACAAAGCGAAGCAAAGCAAAGAAAAAAACCAAATTACCCACGTCCAGCCTTGTTGGCGCAGGAAGTCAACGACTTGCTGGTCCGTGAGCGCTGGTTCTGTTGCAAGCCATTTGTCAACAAACAGTGCAAGACAAAAAAACATGTACGCCACATGTAAAAAACTGCCCACTGCAATGCCAGTTCGTCTGGCCACTCCAGGGTGCTGTACCGGCGCCCACCATGGCGATCTCCTGCTGCTTCTTCAGAGGCCTTGACTTCTGCTGCAGTAGGTGATGCTCCGGGTGCAGGGCCTTCCGGGATTGGTGCCAGAGTGCTAGCGCTTGAGCTGGATATAGCTGGCGTTAAACTCGGGGTCACGCGCGAATGTGTCAGTGGATGACCGAGGAGGGCCGCAGCGGATGAGGCCGTCGGGTTAAGTGCCAGGCTCGAAGTAAACAGGCCGATGCCGTACTAAGGTTGATCGACGACTACATCATCCTGCAAAATGCGTTTGAGTGTAAAGGGAGGCAGTTTTCTCTGTGTTAGGTCTATTTCCTCTTCTCTGACTTTATGTTCTTGGGGGATTTGGGCACTGACCTTGGAGCCGACCGTCGTGTAGTGTCTGTTGAGTGCATTAGCAATACCTTTGGGGTCGGTGATTACCTTATCATCTACGCGGAGTTGGGTGGGCGAGGTCTTCAGACCTTGTGTCTGTGGGATCAGCTTTCTCAACGCATTCATACGTTTTTTTGGATGGGACTTAGTTTGTCCATTAAGGTAGTCATGTATGCTTTCTTAGCTTTCTTAATCTCTCTATTAGTTTTATTTCTATGCTTATTATACTTAGCATTTAAAGACTCGGTTTAGCAAAAGAATTCAAGGGAATGGAAATTATTCAGACAAAGTCGGAAATGATCCTAAATCAGCAAAGTTACGCTCGGAAAGTTGTAAAATTTTACGGGTATGAACACTGCAAGCCCAGCTCAACACCCGGATCAAAAACTGACCCAATGCCAATGGACGAGCAAGCTAGACTTAGACAGTTTTTAATTCCACAGATAGTCGGGAGTTTCCTCTTTTTGGCCAAGATGACTAGGCCGGATATAGAGGAAGCGCTCAATTCTGCAAGCGTAATGCAGACAGTAGATGTCGGGAAGACTTATTCCAAGCTAGGGAAGATAATCCGATATCTGAAGAACGATAGAGTACTTAGGTTCAGCAAGAAGGATCTTAGTGCGGCAGGGAAGGCAGGACCGATAGGACCAATGACAGTTTGGCCCGATGCGGCTCACAGGATTTGTTTAAAGACTGGTAAATCTCGTACTGGGTATGTAGTCTTAGTAGGAGGAGATCCCGTGGGTTGGCTGTCCAAACGGCAGTCGAAAGTTGCCCTTTCGTCGAACGACGCGGAAATTTTCGCAGCCAATGAGGCACTAAGGGAAGCTATGGCCATTCGCAACATGCGAAGTGAATTAGGTATCCCGGAGCCCAAACCTTTTGATGTTCATGAGGATAACGCCCAGACCATAGTAGCCGCGCAACGCGGGTTGGCCGGACCACTCACGAAACACTTGCCTTTGGAAGAACACTACCTACACGAGCTAGAACAGGAAGGCATAGCTAAGTTTAGGAAGGTTGGTACTAAAGGACATTCAGGGGATGTTTTGACTAAGTATTTTCCCAAGGATCAAGCAGACACGTTGTTGGACGTATTCTGCCCTAAATTGAATTTGGAAGCGCTTAGAAAGATAGCGCTCACGGACGAATAGGATAGACATAGCCTTAGTAGGGGGTACAAGCCAGAAATGACAAAGTCAATGGACCTGGGGCCGGAAATGAGTCCCAACGCTCAATGTCGGCTTTGTCGAGGGTCAACCTCGCTATTTGTTACATTCCCCAGCTTTGTAGGTTGTGTTTCGCACTTGAAGCCGACGAATCGGAAGTGGGCTGCGTCTTCGACCGACTTAGTGCTTCTGGACACAAAATTGCTAAGATGCATTCGGCTCTTAGGGATGTTGTTTCCAAAAGCACTCTTGTAGCTTGCTAGAACTTGCCACCATGTATATTTGTGCTTTTGGTGTGTTTTTGCTGTCCGCTACCCCTTTTTCCCCGTTGATAGGAAGTTTAGGTTGAGCAAGAGACGAGCCAGAGGCCAAGGCAAAGTTCCAGGGAAGCGGACCCAGAGGCGGATCGAGTATGCGGATCCTTAGATCTGTTAGTTGTATAACTAAGTAATAATAATTTACAGCATTATAAATCGGCCTGGGATGTAAAAACTTAATTTGTTACATAGTTTTTCCCGAAAGGTACCCCTTGCCGGGGAAATGCTGACAAAATTATTTTTGCTAAGTTACTCATATTAAACTTGCTTGATTTAATATGTATTCTGTTAGAACTCGTTGATCTACAGCTACTACATTAATTTGGCATGTTTATCTGCTACATTTCATATATTCTATACTAATGCCTTCATAATTTTTATTATAATATTTAATCCCACATTTATATGTCTTGATGTGATGTCTATGTCTGTACTTTATAATATGGATGTCATACCTATCATATAATCATCAGGGATAACTAAATCATTAAATTTCACCGTAAATCGCATTACCGGATCAATATCTACTAAGTCGACTTACTGACTTACTATAATTTGATTATATGTTTTGTATTTTTTCCGATGCATGATCATACTTCAAGTTTCAGCCAGGATGGGCGCAACTTTTACCTTTTTTCATTTTGAGAGGTTAGGAGAGCGTAATTGATAATCGTCTTCTCGTCAGAGAGGCCTTACTTTACCGTGGGACGCCAGCCTTGCATATAATCTAACTGTACTACTAAGTGGGGTAGACACTTCTGACTCTACATCTCAGAGAGAGTGAGGGTAAGTAAATGACCGTCTTTGGGTCTGGCTTTTCACCGCCAACTTGAGTGATAGGGCATAGACATGTTAATTCATTTATGATCATAAGGTCCTTGGTGCGGACACAATAATAAATTATTTTATTACTAAGCAGTCAGGGCAGATAAGTTTACCTTCTTTGAGGGGGAGCGTCGGAGATATACCGTAACCGAGAATTTCCGTTACTGGATTTGTCCTTTGTGGCAAATTCACGTAAACCTATTCTCTGCCGGCCCTCCTTGCCATTTGCCAATATATTACCATATTTCTTTACGAGTACAGGAAGGATGTGCAACTTACAGTTGCACAATCTACAATTCATCCTTTCTAGACCTTCTTGATTTATCTAGATTAGAGTTGGTCTCCGTCGGCACCTTTGTAGACCAACCAATTATAGAACGGATTGCAATAGATGGAACGGATAGGGATCGTAGTTCTTGTGCTCAAGCAGCACTGTTTGTATTCAGTATTAAAAGATAACCAACCTGCAAAAGTGAACTGAGAACACTTAGAATATAATAACGGAATAGTAATACTGGGACGCCCGTATTGACTAGCTATTGCTTATAGAGTGTGGTCAATTGCTTCACGGCATTTTCCACCCTCTGCGCAAAACACCTTTTAATCCGGCGAGTACCATTGCCCGTAGTCTAGTAAGTCTTCCGGCTCGGAAGAACTGCTACTCTGTCGGATTGGTGGGGCGTGCGGCGCACACGTGGTTCTGCGACCCGGGCGGCGGACTCAAGCGGCGGCAAGTGGGCGGCTGGGAGCCGGGAAGCTCAGGGACTCGGGCGGATACAGGAAGGCGAAGAATGGGGGATCGCGTGGGTCCGGCGCAACGACTGTGGCTTTTTACGGCGGCTCCCGCATCAGAAGTTAAGTTTTATGCGCGTGACACAAAGTTAGTTTTATAGAGTTAGTGCATATAGTTGTTGAAAGTTAGAAGGCTCCGTTAATTTCTGAATAGGGCTGCGAATATTTACCATCATGTATGCGAGATCAGTAGCACAAGGTAGATGGGGCCGTTATTCCTAAATAGGGGGAGCAATAGATAATTTTATTAATAATAGTATTTAGTCCGCATACCGGCCCACCCCAATGACAATTACCTATTTTACTTATATCACTCTAAGTGTAACGGTGAATTCAAAGCTTTGGCGGTTTGGGGGTTGTGGCGCTAGCCTACGGTGACGTGTTGAGATCGTCCATCTCTAATAAAGTAAAGCATCCGTACGACCCTCTCGTTGTCCAGTGTACTATGATTCATCCAGAAACATCCAAAAACCCGGTCAGCAATAAATGTCAAGTTCACCATGAATAAACCATGTCGCATCTTCGAATCTGTCTGTTTTCCCTCTTGCCAGAGATATCCATATCCCGTGAACTATGTTTTTATTAGCCGCCGACTTCATTGTTATGTTAGGCTGTAGATTGGTAACTAATATATCCATGTATTTAACCGGGTTATGCGGTTAGATCCCCTATCAGAATAACTAATGCCAATCCACCTTAATGGACCGAGTGGGTATATCTGCCCCCATTAATAAGTGGATCCAGTTATTGTTCTGTTATTAATACCTACCAATCGTTTTAGTCATCCGTTACTGTTGGGTAAAGTATAATTATTAAATTCATTCTTCGGTACTTCGTATGTACTTATCAGGTTATGAATTCTTGAAGCGCCGCTAGCGCAAGACCCTTCGGAGAGTGTCTCCGAACAACGAAGAAAGCTGGCAAAAACACCCAGAGGGACGTTGTCTCGTTCGTGTTTTGTGCCAGAACATAACTAATTTCTGTTTACTGTGTGTGGCTGATAGGTAGCTGGTGAGGCCCTGTGCGTGGTGAGCTGAGTCTCAGCGCAGTGGGTGGTAGTCGGAGGCTTGTCGAGCTCAGTCTGCCAGCCCTTCGAGGCGTCAAGAGTCCCAAGAGGGACGTTCCGTGGACAGTGGCCCTAGTGCCAATCCAGATCACCAGTGCTGTCGGTTACGACGGTGCGGCAACCTACCTCATTACAACAGGCTTGACTTTAATCAGTTTTTGAGTCAGACTCTTACAGTAGCTCTGTCGTTTACGGTCGACAACTACTTGTTTAGACCCTACTCATTGTCGTCGTTTCGTTTGCCGACGTTGGACTCTTCCCGGCTGTGGTGGAATATCCCAAAACCAACGGGACCAGTCGCCAGGACAAGTGGTTTGGCGTTCTAGTAGCCGACGTTTGCACAACAAGTCCCAGTCAAGTAGCTTTGGGGTAAGCCATAAGGTACGATATGTCTATACCTACACACCACCCGAAAGTGAAACTAGACCTGAAAATTCCCCCTGTACCTAGAAACGTAAAAGACTTTAAGACGTACGAGACTCTTTGGTAGCAATCCTTAGAATAGTTAACCCACAGTTAATTAATTGCTTGGAAGGAAGACCAATTTTCTTCCATAATGCTGTCAAGAGTGAGTCTGCAACATCCCCTTCTACTGCCTTTTTTCACAGTCATTGTCTGTAACACAGAGAGAGTTAGATGTGGAAGAAGGTCTTAAGAAGGAAGAGGATAACAACGAAATCACGAGGAAAAGAAGAGAGCTAAAAGACGAGTTACTAGCATATCTTATTTCCTCCTGCCAGCAGAATCCGGACGCTGTGGCATTGTTGCCAGAAGCAGAAGGTGATCCTGCCAAATTCTGGAAAGCCATTGTTGACAAGTATAGGGGGTTAGACGAAATAGCAAAGGCAGGTAGAATAGACAAGCTAGATGCTATGCAGGGGCCTAGTTCTATGAATAGAGTACAAACATGGCTAACAAAGTACAAGACACGACAGGATATAGTACAAAATGTCTTACAAGAAATCTAGTAGAATTTTTTTGAAGTATGAAATATGATATTATTAATTAAAATCAATTGCTTGTGATCTAAAAACAATAATTTACTTATTTAAATTGAAAAAATTCAAAATTTCAAATTTTCCATTTCTCTAACGGTAACTTTTTTGGTACCACTCCCAAAACCACTCCGCTTCACTTCACGACTCTATCACAACTTGTTTTCATTGTTGTTTTCATACCAAATTCATGGAAATTGTATTTCTCAACTATATTAAACTAAATTCATTGTATTTTTCAAAATTCAAATTCAAAATTAAAATTTTTAACCGTTCATGTATGTGATAATTTTATTAACAAGTAACTATCCTTCAAACTCGTGTAGTGAAATATTTGATATTTCTACAAATATTATTTATAATTGAAGTTGTATTAATATGTCACTTATCTATAATAATAACAAGTATTATCTTGTTAAGAGCCACTAGTAAAAATAATATTAAAATTTGCTGCCGGCATGGTTACAAACATTTCAAGTACAGTATACTATAAGTAATATTATTAATCTTTTTAACAACAGATTGGAGTAGTACAAATCTACTTCTTTTGTTTTTTTGCATTCTTGAAGCAGCCTCCGTTGCAGTTTGGTGAGTGCTTTGCTTTTTTCAGACAAGGCTGAGAATGTCGGGAAGGAGGCGACTGGAATTTGTCATCATAATCACCTTCACCGTCCGAACCGTCACCAGATTCCTCGCCGCGGTCTGAATCCTCCTGACTTGATCGGGGCCTCTTTCCTTTGCTGAAGGGCTCTATTCATGGCAAAATTCAACAAAAGTATAGATACGTAAACAAGAGAGAGAAGCTTTAAGGTACTTGTTGATGCAGATGCGTCGACATGTGCCTCGAGCTCGTGCAGCTGCAGCTGCAGCTTCTTGTTAGCTCGCTTGGCTGCAGCGAGCTCCTTGGCTAGTTCATCTCATCGCTGCTTCCAGTGCTCAACCTGCTCCTTGGTCTCCTCGACCTCCGTCAGGAGCTCATCACGTTCCTCTGTGACTTCACTAGCTTGCTAAAACAAGCAACAACAAATCAATTTTGCAGCAAGGGAAAACAGACATATGACCTGTGTGCTGCTTTTTTTCGCCTCAGCCACCTTCTTCCTGCAATCAAAAAACGACAACTCGATCTCAGCAGCAAGCAATATAATTATGACCTGAGGTCCCGGATCATCCTGTCCCGACTTGCTATAGTCCGCGCCGCAACAAGTAAGCAACAACATGTTGAAACAGATGCAGTAATTACCTTTTTGAGTGACTTGTTTTCTTCCAAGGCCATGTCAAGGCTGTCCTTGACGCTAACCAAATCGTCCGAAGCCTTGCTTAATCCTTCCGCTTGCTTCTTCAAAGTCGTGATCTCCTGCTGCATCGCGGTGCAACAGAGGAGTGTTTGGAGGTCAAAGCCTGCAGCTCCTGCTTTGAAGTCGACTCGATATCTCGCTGCTTGTCCAATTCGGCATCACACTGCTTCTGGACCACAGCGAGCTGATCCTTCCAACTTGCAACTTCTTGCATTGCACGAGCCCTTTCTGCAAGGGTCTGCTGCAGAGTAGTTGCAGGCGAGGAATCAGAGTTTGGGAATAGAATACTGACAGAAGAGACATCAGACGCTTTTGCAGACGGAGGTGTTATGTTCGTGTGCTGTTGCGAACTCTGACAATATTTCGTGATCCGATCCACCACCTTGGCTCCAGTCTTGGGGCAGGTCTCGTCCCAGTCGGCCTTGAGCTCGCCTCAAACACAGCA
Source organism: Paulinella micropora (assembly GCA_019918135.1). NCBI lineage: Eukaryota > Cercozoa > Imbricatea > Euglyphida > Paulinellidae > Paulinella > Paulinella micropora. The sequence goes on from WBZZ01000821.1 coordinate 16,427, forward strand.
TGCATAAAACAGTCCATGAATCTGAGGACACATCTGACAAAGAAAAGAGATTAACTACATACCAGCTGGGTTGAGGTGCTTGGCCTCGATGTCGGCCTCAAATTCAGGTGGCAGAAAGCTGAGCATATACTCGGGGCCGGCCAAGGACACTTCCACCTGGGCTGTAGTAGCAGAGTAATACGTGTAAGCAAATATGAAATACGACGGTCTGTTTTGGGTCTCGGTAGCCAACAGACGTGTTATCTTGCCCAAGCGGAGATGCGTATCCTTCTTCTGGAAGTTCTCCTTGCCAGCAGTAGAAGTAAAGAAGGCCCACTTCCCAGGCTTGCAGCGGACTCCTCCCACGGCAACCTCCGACAGGGACACCGTCCTGGGCAGTGAGTCCGCCTTGCCGTGCACGATGGTTGCATGCTCAGGCTTCCTCCCGACCTTACGATTGATGACGCAGACGAAGTCCTGCCAGCGTTCTGGAAATGTAAATTCCACCTGCAATTATGTATGTAATGATGTATGTATATGCATGTATGTATGTGCCATGTATGTGTATGTATGTGTATGTATGTGGACCATGTATTGTCTCGTTTGCGCAAACGAAGCGAGTGCAGTGTACTTCAAGAGTGAAGGCGACAATAGGCCCCAGTAGGTAGGAAGCAATGCGGACTTGGTCACTGGTGTGCCCGGAAGAAGTCGAAGTAGCAGTGGTTTCCGGCCTGGCTTTAAAATGCATAGACTGTGGCATGAATGCAGCGAACACCTGGAATCGTAGCTCATTGTTTCCAGCTGGCACGTCTTGATTCACAGGAGCGAGCGTACGCGTCATGTCCACTTCTTCCACTGGCTTGTCAGCACTTGCCACACCTATAGGTGCAGTACACATGTGTGTGTGTGTGTGTGTGAGGGAGAGAGAGAGAGAGAGACTGCGTGAGTATGACTGTGTGTGAGTGTGTGTGTGTGTGAGAGAGAGAGAAATAGAGAGAGATGTATGTTGTATGTATGTATGTATGTATGTATGTATGTACGTATGTATGTATGTATGTATGTATGTATGTCTATATGTATGTATGTATGTGATGTATGTATATTGTATGCATGCATGCATGTATGTATGTATGTATGGACGGTTATGTATGTGTGTATGTATGTGAGAGAGAGAGAGAGAGAGAGAGAGAGAAAGAGAGAGATGTATGTATGTATGTATGTATGTATGTTATGTATGTATGTATGTATGTATGTATGTGTATGTATGTATGTATGTATATATGTATATATGTATATATGTATGTATGTATGTATGTATGTATACGTATGTAAGAGAGAGAGTGTGACTGTGTGTGCACGACTTGTAGTATCTGTGGCAGCAGCTGCTCCAGACGACGACGAAGGCGAAGGCGAAGGCAGAGAACGGCTGCTCTCTCTTCTTCTTTGTCGTCAGCATGCGCCTGCTGCGCCATGGCAAGAGTTGCCACTGCCGCAGCCCTTCGTTGCGTCCGTGGAGGCATCGATGTTGATGGAACCAGCTTAGCTGAACACAAACACAGCAGATGGTATGAGTACCAGTAATAATATGGAATTGCATAGTAGTAGAGAGCGGCAACAGAGGCAAGAACACACCAGGTCAGAGTTTCCCTCTCTAAGTCGAACCACCTCTCGAGTACCTCTCGAGTTGAATTGTGAGAGCGCTTTTGAGAGTCTCAAAAGCGCTGCTCAAATCCCTCCACTTTTGTAACCGTTGGTTCAAATTCTTGTCCCCACCGGGTAGGGTTTGGGCTGTTACCCGCATTTTGAGGTGATGTGTTTGGCCGGACAGTGCCATTTGCACGGCCGGAATCGTATGCGGAGTGGTTTTGGGATTTTTCAAACATCCTCAAATCTATCCTCAAAAGGCTCCGCTTTGCCGGCATCACTTTGCCTGGTGGTAAAGATTCATCCTCACTCGTGCTGAAAGTTGCAACCCGTTGCCCAAGTCTTTTCCTACCTCCTCATCTTTTTTTTTTTTTTTTTTTTTTCCTGCTCGGTTTGCAGACAGGCCACCGACATGAAGAAAATGAAGCAGGAAAGGGCGAATCAGCAGCTATCTGTTGCTCTTGCCAAGCAAGAGGTCTCTTTGCATTTCACTATTTTGCTGCTTTCACTTTGCCATGCTGGACAGGTTGCTCGAAACTTGGGAATTTCCCTCTCCGCTTCAACTTCGCCTCTTGTACGACCTCATCGTCCGTGGTTGCTTCCTCTGCGTCCATGGTTACGTCCTCTTCGTCCGTGCGTGCTCCCTCTTCGTCCGTGCGTGCTCCCTTGCCTTGCCAGCAGCTGCAACCACAGTGTCTGACACTTTCGTCTCTTCGTGGAAATGAGTTGGATGGTTTGTGCGCGTCTTTTGTCCTGCGTGACCGAGCGCAACTCAGAGAACCACCTCGTGTGGAGGACCGTGCTCTTGCTGCTAACCAGGTCATGGACGCTTTGGGACTAGAAGCCGGTAGATTCAGAAGTGAGAATAGTTTCATTTTGGGGAGCTCGCAAAGTGGGGTTTTGCAACCATTGCAAGGATTAGGCAGGACACACAGTCCACACCTCTGCTTACACCTTCTTCCGTACCACCGCATGTAACCTCTTTGCTCGAAGAAGTGCAGGAATTGTTTCAGCTTACTTCACGGTCTGCAGTGTTGCTCGGCGTACCTGATATTGAATGTCTGACTCCTTTCGTGGGTTCATCGTTCAACAACACACGAGCCAACTTTGATCCCATCGCGCAAGAACTTGGTCTGTACACACACGGCATCGAATTTTACCTAGCCGAAAACCATCAAGTGGAGATAGACGCATAAAAAGCGGAACGATTTATGTGCTGTATGTGACGCTGAGTAAGGTATACGATGAGTATGTAACCCGGTATTTTCAATTTATTCTTCCTGAAATCGCGCGCAAGATGATGAGTGGTGAGTCAGTCCGCTTTGTATCTAGGTGTCGGATGAGAAGGGATCAGGAGCAGCTGCGCCTGGCCTTTGAGTCTGGTGACGACGAGGTGTGGCAGTGTAAGAAGTTTGATCCGCCACGTACCACGTCGTGCATACCGAGCATAAGGGGAAGAAACATGTTTGTCGCAGTAGAGTCGGCGGCGCAACATCGCGCAAGGCGCATTTCATACCCTCTGGCGAGGTGATTTCGAGTTCAGTCACTGATCAGCCGAAAAGGTTACAGCGGAATTTGGAGTTACTGGAAGATTACCGACAGCAGAGGGCAGGCTTTATTGCGGTTTGTATAATATTGTCCAGACTAGTTAGCAGCAGAGTGTCGTTGCCTCCTAATCGTGTCAACTGCAACTGCGTCGCGTTGTTTTGCAACTGCCCATACAGGTAAAATGTTTCTGCATGTTGTTGTTCTCTCATTTGCTAGGGGGCCGGGGGCCGCCCACACAACTTTTGCTGCCACTTTGTTTCATATCATAACGACATGACACAAAGTGACAGCATCGCTTACTGTACTAGTTTACAATACACATTGTAAACCGTTTCGGTAGGACTCCAGTTTACAACCCTCTGAAGCAGATCCGGTTGAAAGTGGCTGAACTTCGGGTTTGGTGGTATAAACTCATTGCTTCTTTTCTCCCATGTCCATACTTGGCATCCGAATGGAAGACACAAGTCACTCCTCCCATCCGTTCTGATTGGACTCGACTCATGAATTTACATAATCTGGAAATCAGAGTCAATAAGCTCTGGGCGCCCTGCATTTATTGTGCCACACAGAAGAGCAAAGCAAAACGGTTGGTTGCTATGCAGCAAAAACAGGAGCAGCTGCGAAGAGAAAACAGAGCACTTTCGGACGAAGATGAGAAGGAGATGGAGGAGATTAAAACATTCTTGACTAAGTTTGAGTATCATTTGCGTGCGAAGAACAACAAGAGATTTTACGATGAAGATTTAAAGACATGTGTTGAAGATTTGTCGTACATACTCGTAGTAGTGGACTTTTCACGGCTGACTGTGGGTGGGGGGATACAGAAGACGTAAATGACTGTATCGGAGTTTTGATCAGAGGGGATGGAAAGGGAGGAGTCAAAAGAGAGTTTGTTGACACTTTACCACAACAATGACTTTTTCTTTGTGAGGGAGTGGTTTGACAATATTATTGAGCGCCGAATCACAGATATGCGTCAGCCTGTGCAGGTAACCAAACTTATCGTCTGGTCTGATGGAGAGAGGAAACATTTCAAGCAAAGGTACTCATTAGCTGAGTTCAGTTTGATTCTAATCAAACATCTTTGGCTCAAATTTGCGCAGTTGAATTTTTGGCCGTCATATCACGGGAAGGGTCTTTGTGATTCTCACGCTGGAAAGATTGCACAAGCTGTCTCATATGAAGGCTTTCATAACGGTTACATTTGGCGAACTTCGCAAGATCTTGCAGCTCTTATTAAGAGAAATCTCTCTAACTCAAAGCCTATGATTCTTCGGGCACCCATCAACCAGAATTCACAACTTAAACATCCAGTCACTAAAATTCCTGACTTAGGAAAGTTACACTGTTTTGAAGCAACACCAACACCTGGAATGTTACGAGTTTCTACATTTCGTGATGAGAGAAAACAGAATTTTGTTTTCCTAAACGATCTGTCTTCTTTGCGGCCAAAGCCTGCATGGCAGCCTTCTGCTGCGGCGTTGGCAAGTATTCTTATGCCTGCTGCGCTTCCTAGTCTTGTTCCTCGACGGGCAGCTGCGCTCCCTGTAGTTGCAGCAGCGCCTGTTGCTGCATATCGAGGACGGGGTGGGCGTGTTGTGCGGAATCAATATGGACGCAGAGGTAGATCACGTCGTAATAATTAAAAACAGTTATCTTAATATTATTAATAATATTTAATCGTCACTCAGTAACTTAAAAGTATAACATATATCAACGGTTAAAAATTTAAATTTTGAATTTGAATTTTGAAAAATACAATGAATTTAGTTTAATATAGTTGAGAAATACAATTTCCATGAATTTGGTATGAAAACAACAATGAAAACAAGTTGTGATAGAGTCGTGAAGTGAAGCGGAGTGGTTTTGGGAGTGGTACCAAAAAGGTTACGTTAGAGCAATGGAAAATTTGAAATTTTGAATTTTTTCAATTTAAATAAGTAAATTATTGTTTTTAGATCACAAACAATTGATTTTAATTAATAATATCATATTTCATGTTTCAAAAAAATTCTACTAGATTTCTTGTAAGACATCTTGTACTATATCCTGTCACTAGTCAGACAGGTTGAAATAGACGAAGGAAGGCCTGAGTCAGACTACAAGATTTGTAAGAAGTTATTTAGGTTACTGCAACACCTAGACCCTATGTCAACTTTGTACACAATATGGCAACACATGGATGCAAGATGGGACTGGAAACAGTTAACCCTGAAGATAGTTCAGGTAGCACAAGAACACAACAACGAAAAATTGTACAGAGAAGTAATAACACCCCAGAGAGGCAAGCAGGTAGTATTTAACACAGTTTCGACGACGAAAGATTCTGAACTAAAATGCTACTGCTGTAAGCAAGCTGGACACATGTGTTATGAATGTACTTCTAGATGTGCTAGAACAGATTGTCGAGAAGGCAAAAGAGGTGTCAGACATACAGGTGCTGAATGTTCTTTTACTAAAAGCATAACTGCTAGACAGGGAAAGACAGGTAAGCCTAAATACACTGACAGACCCAAAAAGCCCACTCACAAAGACAGCTCTTCTAAAAAACCTAACTCTAAACACAAACCAAGAAAGGGTAGCACAATGAACAGAAAGAAAGGACCTAGGAAAGGGAAGTTCATTTGTGTAGGTGAGGAGCAGGAAGAAGAAGAGAGTGAGTCATCACAGGAGGAAAGAGAGTCAGTAGATCAACAGGATAATGAGGAAGTACAATCAGAACAGTCAGATCATGAGAGTCAGAGAGATGACGAAAATGATGAACCTGACTATTCACTACAACTCATTCAGTGGGTGTATATGAATGTGGAGATAAAGAAGAGGAAGAGCAAGAAGAGACCTCAGACAAACCCTATTCCTATCCCCATTCCCCTCACTCATCAGACAGTTAAACCTTTAACTAGACTCCCACAAGAGTTCAGAGGGATAGATCCTAGCATCTTTCATGTCCCATACTTCTCAAGCGAATTTCTGCTCAAATATGCTTTGCTTGAAGCTCAGAGTAGGCATTTAGGGAGAGATCTTTCTTTAGTATTAACAGAGTTATTTGGAGTTGTCTCCCCAGACACAGTCCCCATTGAACCAGTTAATCTAAACTATGCTAAAGTATGGAGATCGAGAAAGATTGAATCCCCAGAGGAGTCCTTGATCCCAGACAACAAGCGATGTGAAGGCATAGTTAGGGATACAAGAAAGAGATGCAAATGGACTCTAGGCTTAGCTAGAAGGGGAGGTCCGGGAACAAGCGCAGCCTGGAGGTTGCTAAGGTTTAAGAACTGTGAGTTTCACAGACCCAAACTCAGACCTGACTCAGACAAGAGCCCTATGATGACTGAAGAAGCAATAGCTCTCATGGTAGCAGCATGAGCAGAGATAAGAGATCCAGTAATGTATGATAGAGTGTATAGTGGGATCCCTAGGGACAAAGATGGATGTCCCGTGCCCCCTCCTCATCTGACAGAGATCTCTGATCAAATCCCAGCTGACGAGCTTGAAGTAGGAACTATGGCACTATCTGTGAATAGTGATAGGCTAGGTCGCCCCTTGTTATTAAGATTGATAATATCAGTCGCAGTCCAGCTGTAGATGAGGCTAGTCATGGTGACAGGTGTAGACGAGGGAGCAAATGATACTGCACAAACAGACCGATCAGAACAAGATGAAGAAGAGGAGGAATCCTTTGAACCCACTCCTGGAAATTGGACAAACCCAGACAGTAGTCAGTATGGTCAGATGATGAGCAAGAAACACAGTAGTCAGTATGTCCACTTCAGATTATCTCACTAAATCGGAACTCAAGGAAGCAGGATTAGGAAGAAGAATAGCTACGGAAACCCCAGATACCCAAGGTAGTAAAGACAGGGTAGACTCAGATGACAGCGGGGGAGAAACTGTTATTAGACGAAGGGGAAAGAGTATCTATAGGTCCTACCTTGATGTTAAAGCATTACCATCATTACTCCCAGCACAAGCGGCAAGTAGTCGTCACAGCCTCACACTTCCTAACGTATTTGTAATTACGATAATACCGTTTTATACATTAGTCGTTATTCAGTGGCACAGGTGGCACTTAACTATTTACCAATACAGTATGTCAGTTACCATTTTAATCAGTACGGATGGATGGTTAGTTAGGACGCAGTATAGGTAGAACAGTTACAGTCATTCAGTCCATATAATAATTAGTCAAGTCATTAGTTGTGCTTCCAACCATAATCATTGCTAGTGACGTGGCATAGTTCTAGAGTAAAACGGAAAGTGATTGTATTCTCAGTAAAGTTCAGTTCCAGTAACAAGGAAGTAGTCGTGGGATTATTTTAGTGTCATATACTGACATCCGGAACTCAATCTGCCGGAATTCCTGAGAAGGAATAGTCCGTCAATTGTGTTTAATCCGACTTGCTTTTAGTCGTGTGTATTTCGGATTTACGTCCTGAGCACTCCTCTCAGTTCGGATCACGGTTTTATTCATCAGCGAATATATTCAGTCTTCGTCTTTCACGGTAATCAGCCTTGATTGCTAACGACCTCATGAGCAAGACACAGACCCCCAAACTACTCAACCTTGGAAGCGTACCCACGCTCAAACCCAATGAACGACTTTACCAGGAATGGAAATTTCAGTTGCAATCCTTCACCTACGGAGATAGCGCAGAATTGGGAGACATGGTAGCCTCCGTGTTTGAGGAACCGGACAAAGCCATAGCCAGATTCCCCTACGACCCTACCGAAATCCGTATTGCAGAAGACTAGTCAGAGTCTTCAGATGATGAGCGAGAAACACAACCCCCGAAAGAGAGCCAAAAGGACAAGCCTAAACAGCAAGGCAAAACCGCCCGTGCTCAGAAAGGTAGTACCTCAGCACTCTCGAAAACAGAAGACGAACTGGAAAAAGAGAGAAAGGCCAGACGAGCACAGACAACCAAGAGAGCACATTCCAGAAAAAAGAAGACAAACAAACAATATGCACAACGAATGCTTAGGTTGGGACTTTACGTCTCTGTAGCTTTCAAAGCACCAGTCCTAGTGACAATGTGCATTGGAGTGGAAGACAGAAGCCCCATTGGCATGTTAGTCTTAGTGGAAAAAGGGTATGGAGGCAAATCACTTCTTGATATGATCATAAGATGGCAAAAGTACATTGTCGCTACCCCTAAGGGAGACATTGCCTACTGGCTAGACGAAAACCGTCTTACGGAACTCCAAATACAGAGAGATTATGGTGGCAAAATCCCTAACGAATTTTTCACCGCACAGCTCTTGTATAAACTCTCCTTCCACCCGGATTTTGGAGGGCTAGATGCCCTGATGATAAATTTCGAAAACAAGGGGATTACTGCTCACTCTGAAGTAGAAGACATGCTCAGAAAGATCTGGATTAAGTACAAACTGAAACAGAGACTTCAGAAAAAAAGCTCTACGGAGCAGGCGAAACCCCCGACAAAACTAACGGACAACGCAACAATACCGAAAGATCATTCGTGTCTGAACAGTCAGACAGCGAAACAAGACGTTGCTTCAACTGCAACGGGACAGGTCATTTAGCGTTTGAGTGCAAAAACACCTGCACTAAGAACAGCTGCAAGAAAGGCAAAGGTAAACACCCCCGTAAGGATTGCCCTCTTGACAAGAAACGTAGGCAGACAGGAACAAAACCCTCTAAGAGATCCCCAAGATCCACTGTCGCTGTCGCAGAGCAAGCCTCTGACGAACAGGACGAGGAGCAGGGAGAAGAAAAGCCTGAAAAGGAAGAACAGGATGACACAGAACACGAGGATGATTCTCCCTCTGTGTTCGTTGTCATGCGTGGAAGCTTAGACCCCGAAGAGGAAGAGAAACCTAATGCTAGACGACGATCAGCTACAGAACAGCAGACAGCAAGACAATAGGACAGACAAGCAGCAGCAGTCAACAGACTAGCAGTCAGCAGAACAGCAGACAGCAAGACAATAGTCGACAGACAAGTAGCAGCAGCCAACAGACTAGCAGTCAGCAGAACAGCAGACAGCAAAACAACAGTCGACAGACAAGCAGCAGCAGTCAATAGACTAGCACTCAACAGACAAGCAGTCAACAGACCAGCAATAGACGACAGAGCAGCAGACAGCAAGCTCGTAGACAACAGCAACAGCAGGCAGAGATAGAGAGAGAAAGAGTGAAAGAGCACAGTCGCAAACCACTACCCTCTCATCTACGAAACAACAGAAAAAGAGGATGGAGAGTAAGAGTGAAAGAGCACAGGCACAACCCACTTCCCTCTCATCCACAGTCACACGTTCACAGAAGATGGAGAGAAAGAGTGAAAGAGCACAGTCGCCACCCTCTACCCTCTCATCCACAGACACACAGTCACAGACCCAACGCATGGGAAGATGTGAGCCACCACCACACCCTATCTACGCAAATCTCAAGCCTGGTTACTCTCTCACACCCAAACAGAGAACACCGGTATATGAGCAGCTAGATAAGAACGGGCACCCTAGGTATCAAGGCAGGAACACAAAAGGACAGTGTGGGATTTCTCGCAACCCCAAATTTTACGGTTCCCCTAATCTCATGGCGAAACGGTTCGCATATGGTTCGTTTTGCTGCTATCATGCCGAACATTGACCCCTTATTTCCCTGCATAGACCTAGCAAGACCGGCAGCAGAAAGACCTAGTAAGAATAGCAAGTTACCAGACGAAGCAGGACTGATAGCTGTAGCCGAACAGTACCTAGAATTGTACGGAAACATTCAGGGTTACAATCAGCTGAACCAAGAGTGGTGTTATTACCCCGCAGTGAAGGCGCACGAGTTTCAGGTACAGCCGTCACGCAAACTCAACCACCTGACGAAACAGTATGCGGAAAAAACGGGCCGGATCCAACAGGTTGTGTACGGTAGTGGACAGTAGCTTAGCTGGTAGAGCAGTAGAGCATGGTAGACAACCTCACTCACTGCATCCAACACATGAAAGGCCAATACCAGAAAGTCCAATACCTGAAGCACCCACACCCGAAACTGTCACGTATGTTGAGGAACACTTTGAAAACACAACACCAGAACAGGCGACCCCTCGCACCCCAGAAGGTAGATACCTTACTAGTCACGCGTACGCATTCAGGCAGGCATGCCTAGTAGTGGTAAATGATCAGGCTAGGCCTAATCCTAATGTGTCACCCATAAACTTCTACACCCTCGCACACTTAGCAGAAGTCATGACGCAAGGTTGTCAATGGACTTCAGACAGACAGGTAGTGTGGACAGCAGACGACCAGCCAGACGATTTCCTCACAGACGTAATGAAAGCGATAGAACTGCGGCAGTTTACGTACTGCACAAAGTGAGAAGAACTAGCCCCTACAGCGTCGAAAAAGATCCCATTGTCACTCATTCCACTGCACAAGAAAGAGTAGGATTGCCACAAGCACCCCCTCCTTCCAACACAACTACTGAACGCCAACTATTCCCCTCTACACGCAACGAAGAAGAGGAAGAGATAGATGAAGTAGAGAAATTAGAAAAGTCAGAGGAAGAAGAAGATGATGAGATGCACGAGTTCAACAGCGACGACGAACGAAACTCAGACGAAATTAGACTTAGGGACGCACTCGCAGCTTATTCGTCAGAAGAGATAGAAGAAGAGGAAGAACAAGAGGAAGAAGAAGAACAGGACGAAGAAGAAAACGAAGAGGATGACACAGCAACAGTGACTCACAAGACAGAGAAAGACGTGAGTACAGTAGCGCGAGACAGGGCGATGGTATTAATCAACGCGAAAGACAGACCAAACCCGACACACACATACCAGGATAGTGGAGCCTCACAATACATCTGTCGAGATTCTCATTTAATGACGAACATGACGAAAGTAAGACCCGTGAACTTCAAAACTGGAAATGGTGAGAGAAAGATAGAGAAGGCAGGTATGATACAACTAGCTAGAGTAGATGGTAATGCTAAACCCCATGTTATAGCAAACGCAGCGTACTATGACCCCTCTATGCCTATCAACATTGCACCCGCTGGACCCATGGATCATTTTCACCACAGAGCTGTGGTACACCAAAATGGTCAGATGTTTATCCTTAAGAAACATATAAAGGGAGACCCCAGGGATATACTGGTCAGGGGGAGATTGACAAAATCTCTATTGTATAGATGGGACACGAAGAAGGATAAACCGCTTCGCATCAATCAGCGGTATGTTCCCTCAGGAGCACCCAAGAGCGAATCCATGTTGGGGTAATTGGGGAGGGAAGCCCCATATCAGTCAAAGATAGTGATAGATTCAAGTTAAGTAAGAATAGAGATAGTGATAGGACCAACAACGCAATCTTGTTTGTTAAGTACCCCGCTAGCACTGACAAACTGAAGCCAATAGAAATAGATATCCTTCATGCTAGTATAGGACATTTCGGTTTCGGAAAAGCCACTGCTTTCGCAGATGCGGCTGGTTATAGAATAGTAGGACCTAGAGGAACTTTGGAAAGCGCAAAGGAAGAGTGCGCCACATGCGAACCATGCATGATCGGCAAAGCTAAGGTTCTTCCTAGATTTGCGGTTAATCATATTTGCAGAGCCAATAGGTCAGGCGAGATATTACACCTATATACGCAAGGACCCTGGCGTGTAATGTCAAGGACAGGCAAAAGATATAAATTTTCCGTGACTGATGATTATTCCAGTTACACGCTAGATTTCTATCTTGCCCATAAGAATGAGTTTATTACTTGTCTCAAGAAGGCCATCAGCTTCTTTGAAACACAAACAAGTAATAAAGTCAAGGAAATACGCTGTGATCAGGAGTTCACTGCCCCTGCAGAGGTGCGCAGGGAATACCCAGGCATAGTGTGGCAAGACGCAGCTACAGGAGATAAAGATGGCAATCCGGTAGCGGAAAGAATGAACCAAACGACAGGAGGACCCGCACGCGCTATGCGCATTCATGCTGGATTCCCACCCAATTTTTGGGACGAAATGGAACACACAGCATCCACGCTTTGGAACATCCTCCCGGCAACCTCTGGTTCCCGTAAGGGTATGTCCCCATACGAACAGCTTTTCGGTAGAAAGCCCCCAATGCATCAGTTAAAACCTATCGGTAGTAGAGGAGTAATGCACATAGGTAAGACAGACGGCAAGGGAGCTATGCCCGGCAAAGTAGTTACGTCAGTAGGATACGACATACATAGAGAATTGTATCGTGTATGGGATGGCAAGCGAGTAATAGCTGGCGTTCGTAATGCTAGATTTAACCCGCGCAAAATAGGACCACTGTCAGGCGTGACCACCCAGATAGATAGATTGGAGTGACGAATCTGAGGGAGAGTGAGAAAGACACAATCACCACAGAACAACCTTCACCAATCCAAACCATTCTAGACGATGAAGATGAGGATCAACAACCACACTTCAAAGAAACGACACACGAGCATACGACAATCCAACCACTTGAGGGAGCGATGAGACCAGATTCGCCAACTCACGAGCAAGGATTACAGGAAGAGCAGAAATCAGACCAGCAAGACGAGATTACTATTCAACAAAGCTTAGCTGACGATCAGGAGACAAACCTTAGTACAGGACCGATGCCCTCGTCTGATTTCACTGCTCCAGAAGAGCCTCATATCGATCCAAACCGGTACATGGAGAAGAAGCCCCCGCCAAAAGGACTAACTTGGGAGCCAAGCAACAGTGTTAGCTCAGCCAATATAGTCACAGGCAAGAGAGAGAGAGAGGAAGCAAACTGACTTAAGTTCTACATCCACGCATCATGTTACGCTCATGAATGATGTATTGAATGATATGGATGAAGCAAGCGAGTGGTTATTTTATATTCATCTACCCACAGACTTAGTTGAAGAAGGAATGACACTGAAAGACTTGCAAAAAGGAATCGATAATGAACTGAAAGCGTTAAGGGAGTTCAAAACCTATGAATGGGTGACGGCCGATGAAGTTAAGAAGGCAGGAGTCAAACCCGTAGGTTTACTTTGGGTTCATAAAGTTAAGACTGACGAAACGGGCGTAAAATTTGTTAAGTCACGACTCTCTTTACGGGGAGATCAACTTGAGCCAGGCATCAGTTATAACCCCGAACAGCTTTACGTTCCATGTGCCTCTTACTGTTATTCAAACTATCAGTAAGCTTAGGCAACAAAATATATGCCGTAGACTTCAAGAACGCATACCTCAATGCGCTCATGAAAGACCCGGTGTATGCTCGCGCCCCACCAGGTGTAACAGAGAAAGGACGCGAAGGGATGCTTCTTAAGATCACTAAAGATTTTTCCGGAGCCCCACAGGCAGGCAAAAGGTGGTACGATCTATTCGCAGAACTTTTACAAGAGCTTGGTTTTGAGCCTCTTAAGGCAGACCCATGCATGTTCATTCAAAAGGGAGTACACGTTAGCAAAGCCATAATAGGTGTCTTTCACGTAGACGACCTTATATTCAGTGCCCCCAGCGAGAAAGCTTATAGCTACTTTTGCGATAGCCTCGAGAAGCGATTCCCGATCAAAAGGCTAGGCGTAGCTAGAGAGTTCAAAGGCATGGAGATCGGAAAAAAGGACGGAGAGATAATTGTGCACCAGCGCACATACGCGAAGAAGGTAGTCAAGTTTTTGGTTACGCTGATTCTAAGCCAAGTGCTACCCCGGGTACAAAAATCGATCCAGCCCCGATGCACAGTTCAGCCAAGCTCAGACAATTTTCAATTCCCCAGATAGTCGGTAGTCTCCTATTTCTAGCAAAGATGACAAGACCGGACATCGATGAAGCTGTAAACGCCGCGAGCGTTATGCAGATAATCGACGCGGGAGTTGCTTACGCGCGATTAGGCAAATGCATCCGCTACTTGAAGAATTTACGGGGTTTGCGATTCAAATCGGGCACAAGATCCGGGTTGGTCGAACAAATTTCCGTTTATCCGGATGCCGCGCACAAAGCGCGTCTCAAGACGGGTAAGTCGCGAACAGGCTACGTAATACTCGTTGGCGGCAGCCCAGTAGCTTATTGTCGAAGAGACAAACTAAGGTAGCTCTTTCTTCCAATGACGCCGAAATCATCGCTGCTAATGAAGCGCTTTGCTAGATGATGGCAGTCAAAAACATTCTCACAGAGATAGGCTTAGCACAGAATAATCCCGTTGATGTGTTCGAAGATAATGCACAAACAATCTTAGCAGCACAGCGAGGTTTAGCGGGACCGCGAACTAAGCATCTTCTCGTAGAAGAACACTATTTGCATGAACTGGAAACTCTCGGAATCGTAAAATTTCGGAAGGTAAGTACAGATGAGCAAATCGGTGATGTTTTAACTAAGCACCTTCCTAAAGAACAAATGGATTATCTTTTGGATAAATTCACGATTAAAATGGAATAAACAACGATAATATTGTTAATTTCGAATTTTTCGTGATCAACGAATACGTTAATTTTCGTAACTGCAATTTACGCAAATTTTCGCATACGCATGTACCGTACTCAGGTGTAAGAAGGCCCGAGCCGACTCGGAGAAGCGCACGAGCTATGCAACGAGTTCGTTGGCTGAGATAGGAGCTTAGGGAGAAGAGAGCACGGAAAGCGAGCTAAAGTCACAGGACTTAGCCGCAGGATAGAATAGGCTCAGGGGGAGCAACCTATGAGAGAAAACAGCATAGTCAATAGTTATAGCATGTTATTGTACTGTTCATTTTTCTTAATCAGGTAGTTCTTTCAGACGCACGAATCGAACATCGATCGGAATCAGGGAAGTATAGGATAGATACATCTCACAAAGGTAGAATTGTTGGCATTGCTTCCGATCTGTCGATTTCGAATCATTTTATTTACATAAGTACTTCTTATTTGTTACCAACATCGAAATGCTTGATCTATTTCGTCATAAGTCGGATAGATGAATACAGATCTTGATTTTAATGTAGTAATTTTGTGTATTTATGAAGTTGCATGATTAACGTTGTAAGACGTGAATATGCAATAGACGCATTTATTTTTATCATTGAAAATGACGTCTCATATGAAGTTAGTAATACGTTTGATATATAACATTGCAACATGGTTAATGTTCAAATGCGATATTTCATATAATGGAACTATTTCATTTATGTTGTTTCTATTATGTTACCTTCTATCAATCCCACTTCGAGACATCATAGTCGTACTGACGACTCAGATTTTTCTAAGTCACATTTCATATAAGGTTACAAATGAGATAGAACATATATGATACAAATTCAGAAATCAACGCGCCCGGTTCTAACGAAGGAGTCCGAACAGCCCGGCATCAGACCTACGCGATCGAAGCTCGCACCCGACGCGACTCATCGTCATCTGCGTCGTCTCGACTCCGCACGTTCAGCGCACAACGACCGCATGGACTGATGAGCGGACAATGAAGTTATCGCACCGCAGGCGGCATGGCAAGGGTATCGGCGATGAAGCGATATCTCTGGGCAACGCGACGTCCAACTATGATCGACGATCCCGACTCTTCAAACGTCACGAACTTCGCAAAATTTTAATTTTACTCGCGTTATGCTCCGATTACGCACGGCCCATTAATTGTTACGTTACGGGTAACAAATTGACATGGCCCATTGATTGTTACATTACGGGTAACAAATTGACACGGCCTTTGCTAATTTATTAACCAATACGTACGATTTTACAACTGCGATGGACCTATCGACCTGCGATGACACGCACCTACGACGACTGCAGTTTAAATGTAACATGGTTATTATCGCGTAATGAATTGGCAGTGTCCGACTGCACAGTGTGGACCGAGAGAGATTATTTCTAAATTTGTACAGAACTATTAGTATAGTATTTACAATACTTATTCCGTTCATTTACGATATTATCTAATTAAGGGGGAGCGTCACAGCCTCACACTTCCTAACGTATTTGTAATTACGATAATACCGTTTTATACATTAGTCGTGATTCAGTGGCACAGGTGCAGCAATACACGAACTGGAAACAGTTCTTATCTCACGCACCCGTCTATGACGGTAACACCGTTCAGAACATCTTCAAGGATTTTACTATCAGCTAGAGGAATATGCTTACGGAATTAGTACAATTCTCGGGATATGGTGAAAGACGCATTTCTCGATGACATTGCTGCTAAAAAGAAATACGGATGGGATTTGAGTCGTATGAGAGCAGCAGAGGAAGCAGATGAACCAAGAGAACCGACTGAAGAAGATTCACCAGACGTGAGTGAAGAGAGTGAGGAAGAGACAAAGAAAACCCACCTTCATCAACATCATCACGCACAAGACGACAAGACCCAAAGAGGAAGACACTAGAGAAGCCGAAAGAGTATGCGAAGTGAAGTAATGAGCAGAAGGTAGCTTGGGAGGAAAAAGCGAAGAGAAGAGCGAGACGAGCACAAACGAAAGCAGTGAAAAGCATACACAGCGTGACTAAGAGAGCGTATAAAAGGGAGCAACAATATTTGCAGCGATGTAAGTTATTTCAGCTACTCATAACTACTGCATTCTCTAACTATAAAGTCGTCGCATATCTCAGAAGCCGTAATGCTCAAGATCCGTTCGATAAAGTCTGCATTGTCAAAAGAAAATACGGACAAATTTCCGGAGCAGCAAGATATCTGGAAGAAAAGAAGTTCAGAGAGAGAGAGCGCCTAGGAAGAACGAAGATGTAGACGCCTGGCTCACCAGGTACCTACTGAAGAAAGAGTGGCTAGAAAAGCTAAGAGGAGAAAAGTTTGAAGAGGACGAATCAACAAACCGGTTGCTAGAGAAGCTAAGTACGCACCCAGCCTATGGTGCTAAATACTTCGCTGATCACTATCGATCGTATGGCACCAGCCGTACGACCCAAGCACAACGACATAGTTGAGGCAGCTAGAGAGGTTTACGTGCTTTGGGAGGCAACCAACAGGCAAAAGAAGTATGAGGGCATGGAGAGCTACCCAAAGTCACTGTTTTGAACAAAATGGTTGCCAAAGAAATCAGCGAGAACTTGAGTGTTTGGCGGAAATCGTTCAAAAGTATTAATACTTGCAGGAGCTCTATGTAATAATAAATCCGGTAGTCTAGTTGGCAGAGGCCGGGTTAGAGCCGGTTCACTTCGGTAGTTGATGGTTGAGCAGATTGTGAGAATTTATTGAGGTAGACAAATTGCCGCCAATAAAAGCGCGGTAAACTCAGGCACATGGCCTGCTGATTAAAACAATTGTCATATTACGCCCTAACATAATTAGTCAGTGTCATCAATTGAGATCAGTCCTGTCGATATATATAATTAATTGTAATACGTAAAGTAACTGCCGTCAGAAATTACTAACAACTACATTTTGTTGTAATGCTCCCCCTAATTTCAGAGGTAGTTAAAATGCTAAAGGACTTGTCCTAGTTACTCCCTTCCTATGTCTGACTGACACACTGACTAAGTTGATTTAGTTGCATAGTGTCCACTCTATCTACTTAGAGGAATGTCCAGAGAGCCTGTCCGCTCCCTTCTTGAACGGTGATGGGCTGCTGATGATTTTGGATAAAATATCAGCCCTGTTATCAGTTGACGGTACCCGTTCCACATTAACCTCCCCCTTCCTTATTGCATCGGTGACGTGGTAGTGGCGCAAAGCGATGTGTCTCATCCTTTTCCCGAAGACGGAGTTCGCAGTGCACACAGTAGCCTGGTTGTCGACACGCAACGTCGGCTTGGCCATCAGCTCATGCTTCAGCGGATTGCCGTCCGACCATGGCAGCGATTTGATTACATTGCGTACCGCCTCCATGTCATGCAGCACCTCGGATGCTGCATACGTTTCACTCTCTTGAGTTCCGGTTGCCAGATGCTTCTGGGTTGACGCCCGCACCATGACCAGTCCACCGGCCAAGAACACCACTCCCCCCGTACGCGAGTACATCCGGCTCCCGTTCCCAAGCGATGAATCTGAGTCGGCCACTGGGGTCTTGTTGCCGTTCGATACAAACCTCACTCCCCGGTCCTTCACGTGTAAAAAGTAACGTAGCAGCTGCTCTGCCGCGCAGTAGTCAAACTTGTCCCGGTTCGACTGATGCTCCGCAATGACGCGCACCGGCAGTACCGATTCAGGAATGCTCGCCTTCAGATATATATAGCTTCCCACTATCTCCTGCGGCGAGTATTCCGTCATGGCCGGCTGCATCTTCGAGCCCACCGGCAGCCACGGCGTCTTCGCCTGCATCCACGGCCTCCCATTGCTCCTCTTGAACCTGGTCGTCAACGTCGCGATGTATTCCCGTTGGTACAAGGTCAGAGCATACACACCCTCCCCCTTCTCTACCTCAAACTCCAGCGATAAGAACTCTTTGATGGGTCCAAGGTCCTTCACATTCCCCCACTCCTTCTGCAACCGGCCGATATACTCCTTTTGGCTGGCTGATGCTGCTGCGTGCATGTTGTCGTCTACGTGGTAGGTGAGTACCTCCGTCTTCTTCGTCTCGCCATCTACCCTGCCAAACAAGACAGGGTCAACAATGCTTTGTTTGAACCCCATCTTCTCCTGTGTTGGCAATACACGGTCGTTCCAGTAGATATGTACAGAGGGCTTGAGGCCATTGACCCCCCCCCCCCCCAGCGCACGATGTTAGGGGGTGTGTACCCCTCCGGAGGCTTCAACCAGACCGGCACATGAAGCTTTACCTGCGGGAATGCACTCTCTTCATCCATCCCGTATACTTCCATTCCCTGCAGTACCGCCAACGCACACGTCAGCCACACGGTCTCCACTTTGCATGTCGGCAGGTCCACCCTGTCGTACTGCCACGCCGGCTGACGGAACCCCAGCCCAGCAATACGAGACTTCGTATCCACCACCGGTCCGTCCAGCGTCGCTCTCTTCTCGAAGTCTACGAACCTAGTAGGCACCAATGGATGCCCCACCGGCTTCTCGGACACATGACGCTCGACAATAGCCCCCAGGCGGAGGTGTTTGTCAATGTCAGCAAACCTAGTCGTTGAACAAGCCCGACTTCGTCGCCTGGCAATAAGGAACTGGTACCGTCACTAGGTATGCACCGGACCTAAAGTTGTCCGGCTTCGTCTTCATCCTGTTCCTTGTCCCAACGACTATGTTGGAGACATCGATGTTGCTGCCTGTCCACTCGACAGGCACCCCCCTTGCATCTCTTTTCACATCGTTGCCCCCACAGGACCAGACAACACACCGGTCGTCGCTGCCCCCCTGCCACGGTCCTCTGTCCCTCCTTCGTCTTCGTCGCCTCCCCCAGACACCCCCCCAGACACTCCAGTGAGCAAAAAGTGTTAGACTCGCTGGCTGACGTTACCAGCTGGGAAGAGATTGGGGCGACGGGGGAAGTGGACGACGTACCAACCCGGACCGCCGTTAAGGAAGAGTTGTTGGGGGTTGCCCAAAATGATCCAGCTGGGGACGTTGGGATTTTTGAGCTTCTTGTCTGTGACGAGGTGTCGGTGAAAAATTTCCCGGGTACACCGCCACTTGTGTCGACAATTTCCCGTACTTGACTCGCTGTCTGGAAGATGTGCTGAAGTGACGATGCCATCTTGCCCTTCGGGTAGAGTGTAGGCGATCCGTGCACCGCAGGATCCCGGGCCACAATGTCCACAGTCGTAATCATTTTCCCTTCGTAGAAGCTCCATACTTGGTAGGCAGACTCCTCTGGATGCACCCCCATAAACACCCCTGGTACATCTTTTTCTTGCCCCTTCTTGCCCCTGTAGTATACACAGAGGCACCCAAAGGGCTTCAGGACCGAGAAAGGTGGTGCAGGTCGATTGTATATCATTTCGTGCCTCGTGGCCTTCGCCCCTGCACGCCCTTGCATGTTTATCAGGAAGACTGCGTAGTCCACCGCCAACGGCAGGAAGTATACAGGTACACTTATTGCAGTCAGTAACGTAGCTATAGCCGCCAATGAGAACACAATGTGAATACCAGCTTCCACGTACGCATCCTTATTTTGGTCTTCTTTCACTAGCAGCCGTTGCTCCACACCCCTGCTGGTCAGATATTCTTTTACTGCCTTTGAGATCCACTCCTTGTCGGTGCGAAACTGCTTCATATTGTTGCCTGTCTGAGTCTCAGACCACACCAAGACGTCTTTCAACTGCTGCAGTGCAAGCTCGGAGGCACGAGTAGGGTTCCACTTGCCCTTGATGTAGCCAGACACGTTTTCCACAAACAGTAAATAGTATTGCACTTTCCCGTATAGAGGAAAGGAGATTCGACCGGTGCCGTCTGCACTCCAGTCTTCCCCTACCTTAGCACAAATAGTCAGCGAGGCTCCCTCTAACGTAGAATGCTTCCTCACCTTGGTCGTTGCACACCCAAGGCAGCCTCACTTGACCACTCCCACTTTCCCCTTCGGAACCAAACTATTCTGCCGCATGAATTGCCTAGCCATTGTTTCCCCGAAATGAAATACGTCATTGAGTTCTTGCATTTCTACAGTAGTAGTAGGCTTCAGACCAGAAAGCAGTGTTGCATTTCGGGAACGGAGAACACTCCTTCTTCTCCTTTCTCCACCCCGGTGGGTTCACAGTTGCAAATGTATATTGACAGGTTTCGGAATCGAAATTACCAATCAACACCTTGTCCCCCTGGTCTATATCGATTCGCCGTTTTGTGACGAAGAATTCGTTACCTTGCATCACAATCATATACCCCGCTCGTTGCAAGCGCCCCGATGAAAATAACGTCCGGTCCAATGACGGTAGCACGTAGGTTTCGCCCATCTTCACTTCCTGTGGTGCACCTTCACCACTCATTCCAGTGAATAACGTGTCCCCACGAGCCTTCAGTGCGATCAATCCCGATATTCCCCTTACCACCATAGGTTCTTCGTCACTCGTTCATGAGCGTGTCCTTCAAAGGCACCATGTGCTGCGAGGAACCACAATCCATGTAGACTTCATAGAGGTCTTGCCCCTCGTCTTGTCCAATATCAAACCATGTTAGCTGTAGGCCCGTTTCGGTTATCGATGCCCCTCCTTCCTCAGCAGGTTGGTCTCCCTCAGCCACCACCGAGTCGTCACCTTCCCTACTGCCACTGTCCACCTCCATAGGCGGCGTGTTGGGCTGCTTCTTCTCTTCCTCCCCCGCATTGCGAGGCAGGATCACTTCCCTGCTTGTTTTCCAACGTGATGATTGTACGCTCCTCATCCCATCGTCCAACTCGCCTCGTTGCAGAGGTCACCTCCCCCTGACCGCCATTCACATCACCAGTGCCACCACCTTCACCCAGTGCAGTCGTTGATGTATTTAGCATAGCCAGGCGTTGCGCCAAAGCCTCCATCCATTCCGCCTCGAGCTCCATCGAAGCCAGTTGATGTACCTAGGGGAAGAAACGCTCCTTGGCGCCTAGCAACACCCCTTCCGGCTCCGACGTCACATGTCGTTTCGCATCTTGTAGACTCTCCCAACTCGCCTCGACGTATTCATTCGCTTCCTTGGGCGGCCCCATCATTAGTAAGATGTCGTTGAACCTCGGTTGGAGTGCCTTGGCATTCTCCCCCACCTCCGGCTTCACATGACAGTAGCTCATCAGCAGTCTGTACGCCACATCTCCCCTTCTTCTTGTCTCGTTCAAGCTGTGGGGTCCCAGCCCCCGAGGCTCTCGACGACCCGCCACGACCTTGGTCCAGTCTTCTTTCCCTTCGCCCTGCGTCCAGTTGCAGAACTCCTTGTGAGCTGGCCAGTCCAGCCTCTGACATTCTCTATCGCAGTACGCGACCAGCTTCCATCTCGAACACATCTTAGGCTTCCCAGATTGAGTGACACTGCATGCTTCACATTCGTACGGCACCGGTGTATCCTTGTCACAGGGTTCAGCTCCCGCCAGTCCAACCGCCCAGTGCTCCCAATCATCCGGAGTGATCCGCAGGTTGTAATACCATTTCCACCAATGCCATTCGGCCCTTGGTGCATTGTTGAATATAGTGAAGAAGTCGGCGATATTCACCCTCCCGTTGCTATGGTCCCCTTCGATCTCCCCCTCCGGTGGCCCAGCAAACAAGAACGGTGTGTCTTGCTGCGCCATGAATGCATATCCATACGACTTCTCACCCTTCTTAGGTACGCGACGCAGTCCAGATCCATCCGCTGCCGGCGCCAGGTACACATCTCCATCCATACTTCTTGGAACAGGCTCCTCCATTGTTGACCTTCCTCCTTGCATGGTGAATGCCATACACGACACGGCCGCGGCGGGGGGGCGCTTCCCGGCATTCGTTCCCTTGCGCCCTTGGTCCTTCCCGCCATCGTCTCTGGCCGTTTCCTTCTGAGGCTTGTCTCCCTTCAGAAATTTCTTGCGGTACCTGTCTTTTAGCGTAGGACAGCTCTTGCCCACATGGTCGTGTCCGGGGATCCGACACTTCTCCATGCATCTGAAGTACTTATGTGGCTTCGCACAGTTGTAGCACTCCAGCTTCGCCTTGCCCTTGTCGCCCTTAGTCTCCTTCGCCTGTTGTCCTGCCCACATCGCCGCCTCTTCCTTGCTTGCAGCGCTGCGCCTCGTTGGCTATGGCCCGCCGCTGGAAGGCATGCTCGAAGGAGTCCCAGTCTCTTGAGGTTCCGCCACTTGCGCATCGAGGAAAGGTTTCCACAAGTGCTTCTCGGCACACTTCGCCAACGCCGTCTTGATGAACTGCATTTGTATGCTGACTCCGACCGGTTCCCCATGATCTTCCAAGAAGTCACAGTGCGTGGTAAAGTCTCGTAGTTGAGCCATCATATCGTCTTTCATATTAAATTGCCAGTTGCTCACCAGGCTATTCCTTCTCTGCATCTGATGCACCTCGGTGCCCTGGTATCTCTGCCGCTATATGTTGATTATCTCCTCCGGCCTCAGCGTAGGCTCTCTGACTAGATGACGGACAATCCGCTCGTCCGGTGACCCATACTCAAGGGCTTTGGACAGCCACATGAATATTTGCGCCCTTCTGGCTAGTATCTTGCGTCGTTGGACCATGCTGAGGCGGATAGCCAGTTCAGGCTCCGGTTGCCTAGCCTCCGTCCCTTTCTTCCCAGACTTGGCTCGGGACTTGTTCTCCTTTTCCTCCTCTCCGTCGCCACGGGCAGGTGACGCAGCGCTTGACTCCGCCTCTACCTCAGATCGCCACGCTAGAACCTCCTTCAGGGGCGCCACATACTCCCAACATTCCACCGAGCTCAGGTCCACTCGCACCTGTGCGTACCAGTCGTCCCAGCTCCGTCCCTTAACTCCATCGATGAACGCCGGCGCTTTCTCTTGCAGAACTATAGTCGCCGCGTCCTTTTCTCTGGTAGTAGGAGAAGCACTCATAAACCTATGTAATAATAAATCCGGTAGTCTAGTTGGCAGAGGCCGGGTTAGAGCCGGTTCACTTCGGTAGTTGATGGTTGAGCAGATTGTGAGAATTTATTGAGGTAGACAAATTGCCGCCAATAAAAGCGCGGTAAACTCAGGCACATGGCCTGCTGATTAAAACAATTGTCATATTACGCCCTAACATAATTAGTCAGTGTCATCAATTGAGATCAGTCCTGTCGATATATATAATTAATTGTAATACGTAAAGTAACTGCCGTCAGAAATTACTAACAACTAGATTTTGTTGTAATGGAGCTGAGGTGGCGAAGCAAGTCGATTTGTCGCTGAGACCATTCGTCGTGGATACTATCAAGCAGGCTTTAGAAAGCACTGTGAATAAAGCTGCTGAAGACGTGGTCAAGAGGTACACTGTGACGACGACGAGGTATACGTAATGCTTCAAGTTGCTGCACCATGCGTACGAATGCATGTACTGTTTCGCAGTTGCAGGCGAAGAAAGAACGTCTAGTCGCGGAAGAAGTCCCCAAAAGGTGGAAGAAAAGTTCTCTCTCTCTCTCTCTTTCTCTTTCTCTCTTTCTATCTATCTATGTGTGTGTGTCTTTGAGAGAGAAAAAGAGAGAGAGAGATTCAGTACCCGGGAATGAGAATAAGAATTAGAATACACCTACCATCTATCTGTCTATCAATCTATTTATCTATCTTCTCTCTCTCTCTCTCTCGATCTCTCTGTCGCCGATGATCTCTATGTGTGTGTGTGTGTGTGTGTGTGTCCTTGCCTTTTTTTTCCGAAGCTTGTGTGTGTGTGTGTGTGTGTGTGTGTTTGTGTGCTCTCTCTCTCTCTCTCTCTCTGTCTCTCTCTCTCTCTCTCTCTCTCGGTGTGTCTCTCTCTCTCTCTCTCTCTCCCTCTCTGTCTCTCTCGATGTGTGTGTGTGTGTGTGTGTTTGTGTGTGTTTGTGTCTGTGTGTGTGCTTGCCTTTTTTTGCAAAGATTGTGTGTGTGTGTAGTTGTGTGTGCTATCTAGCTATCTATTTATTATCTATTCATTTATCTATCTATCTATCTATCTATCTATCTATCTATCTATCTATCTATCTATCTGTTATTATTATTATTATTATTATTATTATTATTATTATTATTATTATTATTATTATTTGGACACCGTGATAGCCCAGTGGTCAAGTTCTACCATCTGGGCCCTGTCGCCAGTTCGATTCCCGTCGGTGCCACCAGTATTTTCATTGAACATATCGGTCTATTTCTGGACCAGTATTTTCATTGAACATACCGGCCCGTCTGGAAGTGTTGGAACTGCCCTTGCGGGGGTGTCATTAGAGCTTATCGTCAATTCTTCGTACTCCCCTCACGGGTGAGACGATGGAGGCGCATGTGCAGAAATGCATCAGCCATTGACAGAGAAGCACTATTATTATTATTATTATTATTATTATTGCGTAAAAGATCTTAAACTCCGCATATGCTGGTTGATAGCCCAGGACCCAGCAGACACCAGATTGTTATGGGTGGGGTTTCGAGGCAGCTCTAGCAACCGCGCTTGGTGTATGCACTTGCACATTCGGTGACGTCTTGCAAGAGGTTGCTGGGACTGCGGAATAACCTCGGCTTAGTGCAGTCTTGCCCTCAGGAGCTCCATCGGTGGCCCCGATCATCAGGCGAGAGACTGACACGGGGGGGTGGAGGACCTCGAACAAGGGTATTGGAGGCTTATGTCCGTTGAGGATATGCCATTAGCTGCATCAGTACGCCTCAGATATAGTATTATTATTATTATTATTATTATTATTATTATTATTATTATTATTATTATTATTATTATTATTATTATTATATATTTCACAATGATTATATTATATTATATTATATTATATTATATTATATTATATTATATTATATTATATTATATTATATTATATTATATTATATTATATTATATTATATTATATTATATTATATTATATTATATTATATTATATTATATTATATTATATTATATTATATTATATTATATTATATTATATTATATTATATTATATTATATTATATTATATTATATTATATTATATTATATTATATTATATTATATTATATTATATTATATTATATTATATTATATTATATTATATTATATTTTTATATTATGTTATGTTATATTATATTATATTATATTATATTATATTATATTATATTATATTATATTATATTATATTATATTATATTATATTATATTATATTATATTATATTATATTATATTATATTATATTATATTATATTATATTATATTATATTATATTATATTATATTATATTATATTATATTATATTATATTATATTATATTATATTATATTATATTATATTATATTATATTATATTATATTATATTATATTATATTATATTATATTATATTATATTATATTATATTATATTATATTATATTATATTATATTATATTATATTATATTATATTATATTATATTATATTATATTATATTATTATTATTATTATTATTATTATTATTATTATTATTATTATTATTATTATTATTATTATTATTATTATTATTATTATTACTGTTATTATTATTATTATTGTTATTATTATTATCTGTCTGCGTCTCTGTACGCGTTTAGGATTAATCTATATGAGGTGGGTTCATTTTTTGTTCAATAATCATAATAATAATAATAATAATAATAATAATAATAATAATAATAATAATAATAATAATAATAATAATAATAATAATAATAATAATAATACTATTTACTATATCTGAGGCACTGATGCAGCTAATGGCATATCCTCAACGGACATAAGCCTCCAATACCCTTGTTCGAGGTCCTCCACCCCCCCGTGTCAGTCTCTCGCCTGATGATCGGGGCCACCGATGGAGCTCCTGAGGGCAAGACTGCACTAAGCCGAGGTTATTCCGCAGTCCCAGCAACCTCTTGCAAGACGTCACCGAATGTGCAAGTGCATACACCAAGCGCGGTTGCTAGAGCTGCCTCGAAACCCCACCCATAACAATCTGGTGTCTGCTGGGTCCTGGGCTATCAACCAGCATATGCGGAGTTTAAGATCTTTTACGCGCGCAACAACCCTCCTCCCCAGCATCTACCACCAAAGGGTTATGAGTTGGCGTCACAGTTTAACGCCTTGAGGCCATTGGGCTGGAACTCTGTTTAGCAAGTGTGACTAGGTTTTTTCATCGGGATTTCCCTCAAATATGTCACAGTCAACACTCCAAGGCAGATTTACTATATCTGAGGCGTACTGATGCAGCTAATGGCATATCCTCAACGGACATAAGCCTCCAATACCCTAATAATAATAATAATAATAATAATAATAATAATAGTGCTTCTCTGTCAATGGCTGATGCAAATCTGCACATGCGCCTCCATCGTCTCACCCGTGAGGGGAGTACGAAGAATTGACGATAGGCTCTAATGACACCCCCGCAAGGGCAGTTCCAACACTTCCAGACGGACCGGTATGTTCAATAAAAATACTGGTGGCACCGACGGGAATCGAACTGGCGACAGGGCCCAGATGGTAGAACTTGACCACTGGGCTATCATGGTGTCCATAATAATAAAAATAATAATAATAATAGTGCTTCTCTGTCAATGGCTGATGCATTTCTGCACATGCGCCTCCATCGTCTCACCCGTGAGGGGAGTACGAAGAATTGACGATAGGCTCTAATGACACCCCCGCAAGGGCAGTTCCAACACTTCCAGACGGACCGGTATATTCAATGAAAATACTGGTGGCACCGACGGGAATCTAACTGGCGACAGGGCAAAATAATAATAATAATGATAATAATAATAATAATAATAATAATAATAATAATAATAATAGTAGTAGTAGTAGTAGTTGGACACCGTGATAGCCCAGTGGTCAAGTTCTACCATCTGGGCCCTGTCGCCAGTTCGATTCCCGTCGGTGCCACCAGTATTTTCATTGAACATACCGGTCCATCTGGAAGTGTTGGAACTGCCCTTGCGGGGGCGTCATTAGAGCCTATCGTCAATTCTTCGTACTCCCCTCACGGGTGAGACGATGGAGGCGCATGTGCAGATTTGCATCAGCCATTGACAGAGAAGCACTATTATTATTATTATTATTATTATTATTATTATTATTATTATTATTATTATTATTTGGACACCGTGATAGCCCAGTGGTCAAGTTCTACCATCTGGGCCCTGTCGCCAGTTCGATTCCCGTCGGTGCCACCAGTATTTTCATTGAACGTAACGATCCGTCTGGACCAGTATTTTCATTGAACATACCGGCCCGTCTGGAAGTGTTGGAACTGCCCTTGCGGGGGTGTCATTAGAGCTTATCGTCAATTCTTCGTACTCCCCTCACGGGTGAGACGATGGAGGCGCATGTGCAGAAATGCATCAGCCATTGACAGAGAAGCACTATTATTATTATTATTATTATTATTATTATTATTATTATTATTATTATTATTATTATTATTATTATTATTACTAGAGAGAGAGAGAAAGAGAGAGAGAAAGAGAGAGAAACAGCCACTCACTGTTGGGGTGGGGTGTGCGATACCATTTTTTACTCGGTCTTCACGGCCACGGCCGTGAACTGCCTGAAAGGTATGGTGCACACACCCCACCTAACACAAACCTTGTTGGGGTGGGTACCACCACTTTGTACACTGTATTATTTATTATTATTATTATTATTATTATTATTATTAGGGAGTACATAGGCCATTGGTCCTTTTCAATGGGCTGATTGGTATAAAGCTCCTAGAGTAATGTTCTATGCCGTCACTTCCTTTATTCCACCGATTGGTGTGGAGACTTTCCTTATGGAATGGAGGACTGGATGCACATGGCCTTTTGGCTCAGCAATTGGCAGGAGATACATTATTATTATTATTATTATTATTATTTCCCTTTCCATGGGCTGATTGGTATAAAGCTCCTAGAGTAATGTTCTATGCCGTCACTTCCTTTATTCCACCGATTGGTGTGGAGACTTTCCTTATGGAATGGAGGACTGGATGCACATGGCCTTTTGGCTCAGCAATTGGCAGGAGATACATTATTATTATTATTATTATTATTATTATTATTATTATTATTATTATTATTGTCGCCAGTTCGATTCCCGTCGGTGCCACCAGTATTTTCATTGAACATACCGATCCGTCTGGACCAGTATTTTCATTGAACATACCGGCCCGTCTGGAAGTGTTGGAACTGCCCTTGCGGGGGTGTCATTAGAGCTTATCGTCAATTCTTCGTACTCCCCTCACGGGTGAGACGATGGAGGCGCATGTGCAGAAATGCATCAGCCATTGACAGAGAAGCACTATTATTATTATTATTATTATTATTATTATTATTATTATTATTATTATTATTATTATTATTATTATTATTATTATTATTATTATTATTTTTATTGGACACCGTGATAACCCAGTGGTCAAGTTTTACCATCTGGGCCCTGTCGCCAGTTCGATTCCCGTCGGTGCCACCAGTATTTTCATTGAACATACCGATCCGTCTGGACCAGTATTTTCATTGAACATACCGGCCCGTCTGGAAGTGTTGGAACTGCCCTTGCGGGGGTGTCATTAGAGCTTATCGTCAATTCTTCGTACTCCCCTCACGGGTGAGACGATGGAGGCGCATGTGCAGAAATGCATCAGCCATTGACAGAGAAGCACTATTATTATTATTATTATTATCATTATTATTTCAAGTTCTACCATCTGGGCCCTGTCGCCAGTTCGATTCCCGTCGGTTCACCAGTATTTTTTCATTGAACATACCGGTCCGTCTGGAAGTGTTGGAACTGCCCGTGCGGGGGTGTCATTAGAGCCTATCGTCAATTCTTCGTACTCCCCTCACGGGTGAGACGATGGAGGCGCATGTGCAGATTTGCATCAGCCATTGACAGAGAAGCACTATTATTATTATTATTATTATGGACACCGTGATAGCCCAGTGGTCAAGTTC
The DNA here is from genome assembly GCA_019918135.1 of Paulinella micropora. Taxonomy (NCBI): domain Eukaryota; phylum Cercozoa; class Imbricatea; order Euglyphida; family Paulinellidae; genus Paulinella; species Paulinella micropora. Next base: position 45,921 of record WBZZ01000821.1, read on the forward strand.
TACCATCTGGGCCCTGTCGCCAGTTCGATTCCCGTCAGTGCCACCAGTATTTTCATTGAACATACCAGTCCGTCTGGAAGTGTTGGATCTGCCCTTGCGGGGGTGTCATTAGAGCCTATCGTCAATTCTTCGTACTCCCCTCACGGGTGAGACGATGGAGGCGCATGTGCAGATTTGCATCAGCCATTGACAGAGAAGCTATTATTATTATTATTATTATTATTATTATTATTATTATTATTAGTCTCCGTCTGCGTACGCGTCTAGGTTCAATCTGTACATGTATGACGTGGGTCTGTATACGCGTTTAGGTTCAATCGGTATGACATGGGTTCGTTTCTTGTTGAAACTTTGATTAAAGATCATCTTGACAGCATCAGCAAGGGATCGAACGTTGTGTTTAACACAGTGATCAAACAGGTGATCATTCACTAGCTTGTATGTATGTATGTATGTATGAATATGTATGTACGTACCTTCTTGTGCTCTCTCTCTCTCTCTCTCTCTCTCTCTCTCTCTCTCTCTTTCTCTCTCTCTCTCTATCATGTATGTATGCATGTATGTTTGTGTGCATGGATGTTCTAGATGCAGCAGTCCAAAGGCAAGATGCTGGATGGTGATTTTGCGTTTCAAGAGAAGGGCAAGGAGCACAAGTCTCAGAACAGCAGGAACACCACACCGACCGCACCGAACAAAGGATCCGGTGGCCAGAATTCTAGCACTTAAGTATATTATATAACAGGCTCATTAAATCATTCAATTCTACTGTTTTCGTTGTATTAATATTAATAGTTGTATTACCGGTAATATGAAAAGTTATATTACTATTAATAGTGGGATCTTATTCAAGTTTTATTGAAGCTTAAATCGTTTATAATGAAACTTAACTCGTACTAGTAGTAGTAGTAGTAGTAGTAGTAGTAGTAGTAGTAGTAGTAGTAGTAGTAGTAGTAGTGGTGGTGGTGTTGGTGGTGGTGGTGGTGGTGGTAGTGAGTAGTAGTAGTAGTGGTAGTAGTGGTAGTAGTAGTAGTAGTAGTAGTAGTGGTAGTAGTAATAGTAGTAGTAGTAGTAGTAGTAGCAGTAGTAGTAGTAGCAGTAGTAGTAGTAGTAGTAGTAGTAGTAGTAGTAGTAGTGGTAGTAGTAGTAGCATTATGTTGATGAAGTAGTAGTAGTAGTAGTAGTAGTAGTAATAGTACCTTATAGTAGTAGTAGTGGTGGTGGGCATGGTGGTGGTAGTAGTAGTAGTAGTAGTAGTAGTAGTAGTAGTAGTAGTAGTAGTGGTAGTAGTAGTATTAGTAACATTATGTTGATGAAGGAGGAAGGAAGCAAGGATGCCTGACCGGGCATGTATTCCTTCATGGCGTCGTAAGCTTGTATGGCAATTGCTCTGACACCTTTGGCAAACCCGAATGATCATCATCCAGCAAGTCCGCCAAATCCTCCGCCTGACTCATGGAAAAGTCCTCGTCCCATGCCTTGCATGCTGCATCCAACTTCCCCGTCGCCTGCCGCAATTCCCTCCGTAAATCCTTCGCCACCTTGCACAAGGTCTTGATGTCCCCTGCCGATATCCAGTTCCCCTCCGTCAGCATGGGGCATCGCATATTTGGCCACATTCCCTTTCGTCACCTTGCCTCGATAAAACCCCACCCCTACGTACAGAGCCTCCGCCAAGTGAATCAACGAAACCACCTGCTTACCCGGCCCGCATAAATATCTACCCTTTTGCCACTCCCAAGCCTGCCATAGTTCCATCTCGTACCACAAACCTCCCTCTTCCTCCTTCTTCATGCATAACGCGTACTGTGTCGGCGATAACTGCTGATACGTCTCCGCCGCCATCTCGGCACCATTTACATCATGTCACAAAATACCGCCGACATCGATGGAGGATTCTTTGCCCATACCGGATCAGTCGCTGCCGGTTGGGCCTCCGCCTTGGCCTCCTCAGTACGCATGGTTGCTCCCTTCTTCCCCGCCGGAGTAAACGGTATCGCCGCCAGCTTTGGTCGCGTCCACCCCGTGCCTTCCACTTTCCGTTCCTCTCCTTCAATTGCCGCCATGTCAAATTCTAAAGTAGGGAATATATCATATCCACCCAATTATCCGTACATTCATTCTCGTTATGTATCCGCTCTCTGTATACCATATCAAAACCCCAAACCTGTCTCCCCATACCCATTTGTTAATCCACTGCTAAAACCTCTGTTTGTTTTTCTTTTCCATGTTTAATGTCGACTTTTCCCCATTTGGGTCCTGTCCTTCTTTCCCCCATAAACCACTACACTTCGACGTCCCAATTCATCTTGTCCCACTCCTCCTTCGAGATGCCTCGCATCCATTCCACTACCTCCGCCACTGTCTCCTGTCTGTATTTCCCGTTCCGCTCTGCTTCACCCTCTGGTCTCTGTGGCTCTGGAATCACCGTGTCCTCTTGTCTTTCTACCTCCCTAGTCTGTTCCTTCCCTTCTTGGGCCCATTGCCCAAAGTCTAAGTGTAATTTCTGAATCAGTTCCCGTGTTTCCTTACCTTCCCATTCCTTGTCTGGTGTACGATGCTCCACCATTTCTATCAAACCCCTGAGCCGTAATGGTTCGACAAACATCGTCCAACTGTCTTCTCCTCGTTCTCGCAAAACATTCACCCACTTTTTTGCATGCTGTGCCTTTCCCCTGGCACATGCCCATGCCGTATGGATCCTTTCCGCTGTCAATTTCCCCTTCACCTTGGTCAACATAGCCATGAAAACGTATTGGTGTCGCGCCTCCTCTGTGGCGGCGAACACCTTCCATATAATAATACACTCCTTTTCGATGGTGTCCCACCAACGCCATTGTAGTTCCCATAATATTCTAATTGCCATTCATCTTGTATCCCGTAGAACCCGATCTGTCTCTACAACTGCCCCCACCCTGTTACCACTCGTCTCCCATCTCGTCCAAAAACCGTCGTGCTTCCTCATCGAGCTTATATTCCAGTCCCCCTTTGCCGCGCCATCTTCGCCTCCTCCTCTGTTAACTCTATTTTCATTTCTTGCTTGCTCATTCGTTGCCGTACCTCCTAAAGTAGGGACGGAAGGTGCTATGTCAGTGTGTCTGTCTGTGTTCACCAATTCTCCGTCTCTTTCTTCCCCTTTCCCCCTTCCCGAAATCCTCTTCCATTTTCGCCCATTCCTCATTCCATTGAAACGATTCTCCCAATGGCATCGCCCCCTCATAATCCTCTTTCACCTTCCGAAAATGTTCCTCTGTACAACCCCCCGACTCCAACAGTTTCTTCGTCAAGATATATTGCGCTTCACACTTAAGGATCCAAGGTCCAAGCTAAGCCTTATCCCACCACGCATATTCCTCTTTCTCCTCCGTCTCACTAGCATCCCCACTGTCCTCCTCATCCCCACTTGTCGTCTCCTTCTCGTCCTTGCCCCCTTTCTCCATACCTAAAGTATGGTGGTATGTATAGCCTCCCCTCTTGTCTTTTATTCCCCTTTCCTAGCCTTCTTGTTAGGTTCTCCCTTCTCCATACGTTCTCTCTTGCCCCCTTCCCGTTTCCCCTGTCTACTGGACTCTCTGTTTTCCCTCTTCCTCTGCACATCCACATATGTGCCCGCCTCCTCGTGGCCAAATTCACCATCGTTGTCTTCGAGGCCTCCGCCTGCTCCATCAACCGTCTTACCCTCTCAATTTCGTGTGCACATATATCCCCTGCCTTCAGCCACTCCTCCAACTGTTCCCGTAACTCTTCATATTCCTGAGTCGCCTGAGCCACGTGTTTGAATATATCCTTCCCTATCCTTATTTCCTTCCGAGCCCACATCCTCTTTTCTCCCTCATCGTTCTCCTCCTCCCATGCCTCACGCCAACATTCTGGCTGTTCCCGTTCCCCCTTTCCTTTGCCCCCCTCGTCAGACTTCTCCTCCATCGCGAAAAAAAAAGGACGGACGAGAGGGGGGTTGAATCAAAGCTTTCCCCCCCCCCCTCTTCGTTTTGAATTTTGCTATCTTTTGCCATTTTTTACATAGTCGGTCGTATTAAGAGATTTTACATTATCCCCAGGTTTTTTACACTGGCAGTATAGGGTCGCTTTTCAAGACACTCTGCCAAAAAAACAAAAAAAGTGATTTTCTGTTTTCCCCCTTTTCCCTATTTCGCTCTTTCGCGACTTTACTCCAAAACCGCAACATCGGCATCAGCTCCGCTACATTCATCAAAATTATCAACAATGTTTACTATCTGGCGGATCGGCCCACTCATAAATCTAATATGACTTTTTTCTTTTTGTGTTTTGGTTTCAATTATGTTTTCTGGTTGTATGATAATTTCCATTTATAAATATATATACTATTTATAAAAAACAATGAATTGCGAATTCTGCGACAAGAAAGGATATCGAAGGGTTTCATTACGAGGTGGCACATCCATCATATGTAATGATTGCTTACAGCTATGTAGAAATTGTAAAGTTGTAAGAACTCCTGAGAATTCTTATGCTAATAGAAACTACTGTAAGGAATGTTGTAAAAAATACCAGAACGAATATGCGAAAACACACAAACAAATATTAACTCCTGAACAAAAAGCTTACCAAAACGAATACAACAAAGAAAGAGGTAAAGAAAAAATCAAATGCTCACAATGCGATAAAGAACTTAGCAGAGGATATTTGAGTTCACATATCAAAGAAATACACAAAAATAAGAAAAGAATATTGAGCGAAAAAGCAAAACAAAAGAACCGAGAAGCAGTAAGAAAGCGAGGAGCAGAAAAAATCAAATGCCCCAAATGCGATAAAGAATTAAGACAAGATGGTCTAGCCGAACACGCTGAAATACACGAGAACCCACTCAAGCAATGTAAAATTAAATTAAAAAAATACATAAAATGGGTAAACGAAACTAACCCAGATTTGAAACAAGAGCAGAAGGAAGCATTAAAACATTTGATATCCGAATGGAATAAAAATAACAAAACTGTTCAAGATTTATTTGATATGAAAGAGCATCATTCGTATATAAATGGAGCATCGTTAAATGAAGAATTGTGGAAAGACTACAAAGAAAATATACTACATTACCGTGTAAGTTTGATGAAATATTTACACAAACATAATAAGCCATATGGTACCAAAATAAAAGAAATTAATTATTTACATTTATAAAAATAATATTACATATATATAAGATGCCACGACCAAAGATATATGAAGGAGACGAAAGGAGAAAAAGGAATAATGAGAAATCTCTCGCCTACTATTACCGTAATAAAGCTAGATTAAACGAAGAACGGCGAGCCAAAGCACAGAAGTTAATACAATATACACAAGATATAGAAGAATACAAAAAGAAGATACAGGAGTTAGAAGAGCGACTAAGTAAGTCAAATTAATTAACAATATTTTTTTTTGGTAAACATTTTACATCTAAACATATCGTATATATATGTAAAGCATTAAATAATTATTTTTCAAAAAATTTATCCTGCCTATCTATATACAATGGACAATACCAACCAGAACTATTTCAGCTCTACGATATTGAGCGACGAGGAGATTACATCAGGCATAGAGGCAAAAGAAGATGGTATCTCATTACAACTCCAATCGCACTACGAATTATAAACAGACTAACGGGTGGCCGTCCCGAACTAGTCGGCAGACAAGGCTCACTCGTTATACCGTATGTTCCATGGTGGGAAGCTCGTCTCCAACAGCTAAACCCAAATACAAGCTATCTCGTTCATCTGAATTATGAAGGATATAATGGACCAGTTAGAGGAATATACCAAGCTAACGTATTGAAGCGAACAATCAATGCGGTTAGAAACTTTGTAGAACGGCAAGCCAGATTTTACGAACAAAGAGAAGACAAAGACCTTAAAGTCATTACAATAGACCAAGTTAATCCGCAAATCATATTGTCATACCAATGGCAAAGGGTGAAATAAACTGTGTGCTACAATGTATTAGGAAAGACTTTCCAAACCCAAACAATAGAAAACGAAAACGAGACAGTGTGATACTAGATAGATTTAAGGATATCAAATATGCCACAGCAAAGGACATTGACGAAATGGAAGACTTCATCCGATGTAGGATTTATGTATTTGATGGTATGAATATATTATGGCGAGCATCTACTAAGGAATACCCAAAACAGATAATAATCAGATGCAACGATTATCACGCCACATTAATACAAGGAAAAAAAAGACATCTGTATCCAACATATTAAATCTATTGAGCTATTATACGATATTAACGAAAACATACCAGAGCCACGGCCCCAATATGCTACTAACCACGAAGCAAGTAATGTGAAACTATCTACAAACCAATACGAGAACAAGTGGATATCACAGGAAGAACTCAACAATATACAAACCAAACTTGAATTAGAACATAAGGAGTGTTATTCAATGACAGACCAATCTGGAAACATTGTAGGAATAGTAGATAAAGAAAACAAACTAAACTACAAATGCTTAGACCGTTTCAAACACGCATCATTCGTTCCTAAAGATACTCCTGCTTGGTCATTACCATCATACTTCAAACAATTATTTATACAGTGTCTCATAGAAAAACATAAACCTAAGTTCCATACACAAATTACGGAACCCAACATACTAAGGCACGTGAAATCTGTCAAATACCATTTCATCATATCTTTAAACATCACACCAAAAACCCCAACAAGATACAGCAGATTGATATGGTAAAAGCTTATACAAATGCTTCGTTAGGTAATCTAGGGGAAATGTCGTCATACTTCAATGAATACCCGATTGCTCCTCGCAACATAATTAATATAAACCAGGATATGACACAAGAATACTACAACAAACTTAAACCTCTACACGGTTATGCGGTTTTTGATTACGACCAGAAGCACCTCACAGTGCCAACATTCTTCAACGGCTACACCACAAAAGGAACACAATGCCAACCCATACCCGCATTGCTATATATGTTTGACCAAGGGGTTAAGATATTTATTAAGAGGTGCTATCTAGCAGACGACCATTTCAACCCCTTCAAAACCTTCTCAGAACACATATCAAATATACAAGATTATTACTTTGATAAGCCTGGCTTTGAACACGACACCTTAGCCAAAGCAACCAACTTACTAGTAGGCTCTCTCAATACTAACATACACCGAACTCAGCAAGTATCTACTATTTCAAAAACATACAACGAGCGAATACATTTTATGATGAAAGAAAAAGGGTATAGGTTATTGTTCCTGAAACGAGTTAAATACGATAAAAGTGAGTATGCCGAAATGAAGGACGACCTACTACCAGAGCGAATGATATACACATACCAAGATACAAACCCAACAGACAACATATTTCAAATGTCTCATTTAACTGGCTATGTGCTAGCATATCAAAAGATAGTTCTTCATAACCAAACGTTAAAGCTTGTAAATACTGGGCGGACTTTGTTATATTCTAATACAGACAGTATCGCATACGAAGGTGAATATACGAAAACAGGAAAAGAATTTCGCCCTGAGGTTTTAGAACAGGATGAGTTCATAGCACCACAACTTAATATGACTTGTTTCGTTTCCTACATAAATGACAAACCACAGATAACATACCAGCGGTTTCAAAGATAAATTACCATTACAGAAATTCTTAAAAGCACCACATAAACAATATCCAGAGTTCTCCGCCTTTGAGGATACAGAGCTTCCAGACTATAGCACCAAAGACGAATACAAACCTTTACCAGAACAAGAATTATTACTTATTCACGGCAAAGCTGGAACGGGTAAATCTGAAATGATTAAATACCTAACTGGTCAGCCATCAAAATACACTAACACCCATTTCAAAGACAAAAAGACCTTATCAACCGCTATGACACATAATGCACGCCAAGTTATTAATTCTGAATATACGCTCCAAAAAATACTAACAATGCTATATCATAGACTTCCGCTACCGATACCAGTAGGCGAAGAAGTAATTAATCACAGAATAACCATTGATGAAATTTCTATGCTTACTTCTAAGAATTTAGAAAGTCTGGACCATATGCTCAGAAAATACACCAAAATCAACAGACCATTCGGCGGTGTATCTATCGTCTTATTCGGCCACTTAGCTCAGCTTCCTTGCCCAGACCCAACATCCGAACCATTCCACAAGTCAAAAACTTTCAAGCTATTTACAAAAATAAATCTTGATACAAATTATAGACAGGTTAAAGACCTAGTTCTACAATCTGTCTTAAATAAGGTAGAAGACTATTACAAGGTCGGCGGTAATGAGCTTAGCCAACATAAAGCAAAAGACTGCCTACCTACAATACTAACACTTGAAGAATTAGATGCTGACAATAAGCAAGTTAAGCCACACCCTAAACCGACTGACAAAAACCCACCTTTAATATTACACCACTCTAACAACAATGTTAATGAAAGCAATAACAAAATGCTGCAAAATAAACAACTTAAAACAGGTCATCAGGTCGTGTTTCGTTGTAGTACAAAGGTTGTTCATAACGGCGATATTCATACTATTACTAGAGATACAAAAGAACATATATTCATCACGATTGGTGAAATTGAGCAGAAATTTGATAGAAAAAAAACGATGCCAGACAAGAAACCGTATGCGGACATCCAGCCGACATTCTCATCCACCATCCACTGCTCACAAGGCCGAACAACACCAGTGTGGATAAATCTAGACCTACTGTCAATGAATTTCTTATATGTTGCTTTAAGTCGTGCCACGTGCTTGAACGATATTGGATTATCAAATGAATTATGAAAGTCATAAATAAATTTTTTTGGCTCCTTTACCTTTGAAGCTTCTAATAGTATGAACGCCCCTCGTCGGCTTCACTAACTTCGTATTTACAGCCGTAGCCCCTAACAATGATACGGGGTCTAATGCGGTTCGGTAGTTCGTGGTCAGCTTCGCAGTCTTTGCCCTTTTACCTTTTGGATTTACTCTTGTAGCTACTCGGTCAATCACTCCTTCAATGAGGTCCTTAGTGCTACTGCCTTTATTGTATGTCGTCGCCTTTACACCAGTTTGTCGGCTTAAATCTTTTGCTATCGTGCCGCCTAACGAATGACCTGTCAGCTCTACATTATCCTTACCATATTTTTTATCACTTCATTAACCAGCTTCTGCTCTTCTTTATATCTCGGGGTCTTTTTTAATACTCCCTTTACTAATGCGACATCTGTGAGTAAGTCTCGCTTATCCGCACTTCCTCTGAATGCTACAATCGCCTTACCATCCTTTTCATACACCGTTGATTTCTCTTTGCTGGCGACTGGTTTCCATCCGTCAGCACCCTTTCTCTCTGACGAAGACAAATATACATCCTCAGATAACTCAGCACTGCCTCCTTTTTGTTTCCTGTATGCCTTACCAGCTTTTTTCAATGCCTCCCCATAACTTATATTATGCTTAGCAGAGTAAGCCTTTACGAATTTAATCCACTCACTCATCGCACCTTTCCTATATTAATTATTTAATTTTTTTATTTTTTATACTCCATACTATATACACCCTACTATGTCCACTCTCACGAGACTGTGCGAGAAGTTCCAAAAACTTTCCAATGGAGGCGGAAAAAAATCCTTTTCGTTGGAAGATGTTCAAAAGGTAATCCACGACGAAATAAAAGCGATTGAAGAAATGAGAAATGCTCAACCAAACGTGTTTCATTTCGGGAAATACAAGGGCAAAAAAATGGAAGACATCGCAAAGATTGATAAGCCATACATAGAATGGTTGGTTCGTCAACCTTGGGTCCAAAATAAAGATGAATTGAAAAAGTATTTACCGTAGGAGATACATTTTACCTCTAATATTGATTTCTTTTTTTATAATTCGCAGTATTGCTTTCTGTTTGTGAAAGTCGCTAAACTTGGTGAAGTGCGGAAGGTTGTCTTCAACTTCTACTTCTCTATTAACTTCAAGGTATTGTTGAAGTATATCTTTGAATTGTATGATGTCAAAGTGGTGGTCTACGTGGACATCAACCCGCTCATATATATCACCACTTATTTCGCATATATAACGAGGTTCTACGAATACATCAATAGCAACGATGTCAAGATATTTGCGGTCTTATTGTATTCCTGCTCGCTTCTTTTATCACTCTCGCCATTTTTTTAAATTTGCTAAGCCCTATGAGGTCGACACAACAATTCCACGAAAACGGCTTACCATTTACACGAAAGTGTTTTCTCCCAGTCGTGATATTACTTTCAACATCAAAGATGCTATCTTTTAGACAAGGGTGATGGGTTATTAGGTCTCGCACGAAATTGCTATCTTCTGGGTTCAGTCCTTCTCCATCGTTACATTTGTTTATCATTCTTCTTATGTAGGATTTGATAGATGCTTTCGTTAGAAACCGCCTACCTCCTACAACAAACAACTTACGACTATACATATTAGTATATTATTATATTAGAAAAAATTATTACAAAAATAATTATATATTCACAACGATAACACTCACATTTCCTCCATTATTAACAGTAGCGACAGACTTTTGTAAAAATGTTAGATTTTCACCAGGAGAGAGTTGTATGTCGTAAGTTCTAAGGTCAATAAGCTGGCTTGAAGTAGCATTAACATAAAGTTTAAGAATGACATCCGTTATAGTGGCACCACCAATGCCAGTCGCAGCGGTGTCCTTTCATACGATTGAAGTTTTGGTATCAATATCCGCAAAGTTCTCGCCAGTAAGTGCTCCAGTTGTTTTCACAATCCGCACTATATTAACTTTGCTGTCTTCGTTTGATATGCTCACGAGAGATGGATAAACAATTGAATAATTGGTAACACCATTAAAAGTTGTTTTATTTTTTATGCTAATAATAGGACTTTCAGTGGTGCTCGCTGGCTCACTTCCTTCCGCTTCGTTTGATATGCTTGAATTAATAGTGTTAGTACCCTCAATAAACATACTACAACTGGCTGTTTTTAATGTTTGATCAGCATTACCAGTTCCATAATTTCTGATGCAAGCCGAAAAAGGTAGGGTTGTATTTGAAAGACTAACTCCCACATTCGCATTCGCATACCTAATTGTATGAACCAGCTGAAATTCTCCACTTGATGGATTTTCTATGTAGAACCTTATAGCACCAAAGCCAAGATATTGAAATTTAATCTGGAATACACCCTTTAGTCCAATCTATGATAGGCATAATTTTAGTACCATCACAAGGGTCATCCCAGGTCGCTTGGGGAATAAGTGTCGGAACGCCTCCTTTAACACTGGCAATATTCATACCAGTCGCTTTTATTTTGTAAAAATAGAAGCCATTAGTAAAATCACTTTCACCTATGCCGATATATGAATTGTATTCTTTCGTTTCATCAGTATTCCATAAAGCAGTAAAGCGTGTTAGAACTCCCATACCTGTTCTGTATTTAATTCTTTTTTTACTCGTCAATACAGCATTCGCGGTCGTCTTCACATCTGTTTTAAGTTCGGCCATATTAGCATTAAATGAAATGGTAGCATCAGTTTGAGCTAATGTCCATATTCGTGTATTGATAGTGTATGGGAAAATCTCTTGTAATACTGGTGTTAATTGACCGACCAATGCTTCGCCGAAAGCGGTTTTCATACTATTGGTTTCAACATTGCCGTCATATCCGACTTTGACATTTATGAAGTCTCCGTCAGGGTCTTGTGCTATCAAATTTCGTTGGTGGCTCTTTGTAGGTGCTTTTTTTTCAAAAAACCACCTACGACCTCAAAAAACTATTTTTCAAAAGTGCGGAGTTGTATATTCTAAGAAAAAAATAAATCTAAATTTTTTTTATTAATTTTTTTGGTGAAGGTTCATTAATTTCTGGTAATGGTGCCATTCTTAACATTTACTTTTTGCTAAGTTACGACAAATGTGTAATGATTGGCCGCAATATTCGCAGTGGTAGCAATAAACTCCCATCGTCGCTCGGTGTCTAGACTTAATCCGCTGATTTCGTTTTGGTCCTTGCTCCACAGTGGGCGGGTATTGTCAAAGCTATCGCACCAAACCCAGTTGTATTGATAAACATTGCTATTCATCAAAGAAGAGCCTTCCAACTTCGGTTTAAGATACATATAGTCTTCTAGTTTTCCAGTTTGACAATCAACATTGAATTCTTGAAGTCGTGCTCCGTCTAGTGTGGTATAAAAAGTTTGGACCTTAGAACCGAGCAGGTTGCTATTGTCATAAGCAGTGTTCTTATTTTCGGTTGTGTTGAAAACAGAGTGATAAATTTTCTTAATTCGCCGTCCGTGGCCTCTGTCAAATCTAAGTATAACATTTTGAGAAGTTGAAGCTACTTCGACAGTGTTTTTATACAAATAAGAATAATTAATGTTGAAGCTCATACCTTCGGGGCTCATAATCTTCTGTTGAATTGATTGAACGACATCCAGGTTAGTCTCGACAGCTAAGAACAGGCTGAGATTAGTAATAGTAACATTTGAATCAGCTACCGCGACCGCACCTCCACTAGTAGAAAGAGCATCATTGTTATAATAAAAGATTTTGGGTGTCTGTTGCCAAACAATCCGCAAAGTCAAAATTTCTGGAAACATAATAGTTTTATCCAGAGCGAAAATAGTATTGTAAAGCATTCCAAGATTAATCTTAACATTAACACTCGGGCTGGCATTATTAACAGTACCAGCTGAGAAATACTTAGCCTCATTAAAAGCAACATTAACGAACTTACTCGTGCCAGTCTCATTCGCAATAAGGGCATCATCGTGTCGGCGGGCATTTGTGGAGGGTTGTGCCATCCAAGCCTTTAATGCGGCCTGAACCTGAGCCTTAGCAACATCAATACCCGTATCAATTTGTCCCGCCGCATTTCCTGCTATTGCCGAAGCGGTCAATGCTGTTTGTAATGCGGCCAACCTTGTAGCATCGCTAGCGGGTTGAAATGTAGTTGTAGCATTACACTTTTGAAGCATACAACCAGCTCCACTTCCATTATCGTGATTTTCCAAAGCAAGTAAATCATCGATGGAGGTTTCGGGTTTCCAAATCATCTTAGTGATATTTCCGACTTCATTAATGTCGCACAGATAAACACCACCTCTCGTAATCAATTGTATCTGCCTAATTGGGGCCAGGCAATCCATAAAGCATTTATTGTAGTTTGCCGCCTTCGCATCTGGAGCATAATTAAAACTCAAAACAGAGCGAGCTAAGTTAAACGGACGGCTGATAAGGTCAAAGTTGCTTTCCTGTCCTCCTGCGGTAGACACAGTGATATTAATAGAACCCTCACGAGGGGTAAGCTTATTCAATCGATAAGAAGCACTGATGTAGTCAGTCCTGCTGAAATCTAGTTCGCCTCCGTGTTGTGTGGGCATTTTTGTTTTTGCAGAGACTTCGCCTCCGCACCTCCAAGTTTTTGGTGAAGCTTTTTTTCAAAAGGTCCTATATTGTAATATGAGAAAAAAATAAATAAATAATTCAAAAATACATTACTAATCTCCTGCGGGGTTATAGGGGGAGCAGGCCCCTATCTAGATTTCAACAAATTAAAAAATGATGTAAATAAATTAAAATAATTCGTCTCGCGATAAATCAACAATGTCATAACAATTCCTAACCCATTGAGATTAACTGGTTGGTCGTTTTCGTCGGTCAAGTAAAACCGATACACATTGCTTGAACTAGTAGATAGCCGTTTGCCGTATTCACTACCCGAGCCGTCGTAGATAACAGAGCTGAACGGAATTTCACTCGCTGTGTGTATTTCTTGGAGCACATGGTTATCACCCTCGCCAACTAGGTCGCTTTGTAGATACAAGGTTTTTTTCACCTGTCAATATTATGACATTTGGAGACCTAATGGTATTATTAGCGAAGAAATATGTTGAGCCACGGTCAAAACCCATTACTTCGTGAATACGTGTTTCGGTGTCAAATATAAACCGCGGTTGGATGTTAATGGGATTATTCGCTACGGTAAGCAATAACTTGCCGTCTTCGGGGTCGGTGTTTGTATTATCGCTCGTGACTGTGTATGTGTAGTCGTTGGGACTGTCTGCGGTTAGCACCTCGGCCAGCTTATTTTTTAAGTTGTTCATTGTGTAGTTTCCCTCGGGTATCGTAATGAGTGCCTCATATCCGTTTTCACTCGAGTAAAAGTGTTATAAGGACTTGCCACAGAGTAATACGATTTCGGCACATACATATGTAAAATTTTACAATGTGTCGGATTATCTAGCGATTTCATATCAATGGAGTGAGTGAAATCACTGTCTGTGCCATTTATCCTATTTTTGCTGTTGACATGTAAATGTTGGAGCTCCTGCCTCCGCGATACTCCATTGCTGTATTATGCAAATAATTTTCGGATATCTTCAAAATTATATAAACTATTAATGTGATTTTGTGTTTTATTATGTCTATTTCTTTTACAAATAGTCAATTCAACACCACACTCACAAATGTATTTTCTTTGTTGTCTCTCTTTTTCTTTACCTTTATTTTTACATCTATATTTTTTGTCATACTCACTTTTTTCTTTTTTATGTTCTAAATAATATTTCTTTTGTTTTTCACATAACTCGGTTCTTCTTTGTTCTTTGAAATATTGGAAAAAATAATTACTATAAAGAACTATTATAGTTTTATTTTCTTGGTAGTATTCTACCTTTTCCCTTCCCGCAATATGTCTATTCACACAATCTAGGTTTCTAATATGATTACCTTCTTGTTTAAGTAATTCCATTTTATTACCACACGGAAATAATTCAACTAATTCAATGTAGGCATCGTCATATTTAATAATTTCAAAAGACGATGTATATTTTGACTTTCCATTCTTCCAACTTTTATAATTTATTCTATGCTTAGCAATTCTCTGTGCTAATGTTTGAGTTGCTGAACCAATATAAATTTCGTCTGTCTGGTGAGACCTGATTGAATAAATCTTTCCTTGTTTGTAGTCGGGCATATTCTTTTGTATTCTTTTATATTCTTTTTTCTTTAATACATAATTCATATATATGTGTCAAAGCCATACCCATTCTGTGTTTTCAGATCCTCAGCTTCTTTTTCCTTCAAATCAGTCCATCCGCTGGCGAATTTAAACCTGTTACCTTTCGCTCTTTCTAATAAAAACCTAATACTATGCCACCCGCAGGTTGTGCTTGTATTGCTTTGGTTTTTAACCTGATTAACCTTCATAAGCAGATAAGTACTCGGCTTACTCTTGTCTATAAGTTGTTTCATTTGGTGTAGAAATATCTCGGTTGGTTTATACAGTGCGAGCGGGTCATATATCTCTATACTTCTATCGCCGTCTAATGAGCAGTAAACAGCAATCCAATGTGAGCCTGGTTGACTGGACTTATCCAAGTTCATAATAAAGCCATACTTCTTTCTTTTTTCTGGTTTCAGTTTGTTTATTTTATCGCTGGCTACGGTCCCCAAATACCATTCGTTCTTTTTCATAATGTTGTCTATTTTGTCTGTCATTAAACCTCTGCCTGCCCCCGCTTGCTCCACATCTACTGCTCCATCTACTTCTGGCTGTTGAACTTCTGACGGCTGAACTTCTGGCGGTTTAACTTCTGGTGTCTGAACTTCTGGCGGTTGAACTTCTGGCATATTTTCTGGCGGTTGAACTTCTGGTAATTCAATACCGAGATGATTCGAAACTTGATTTTTAATATTTGGGTCGATTCTCATTTCAGTTACTAAGTTATTTACATGTTCCTTCTTCTTCATTTTTTTCCTGTATTTACCCTTTTTTTAATATTTCTTAATTGTTGCTATTGTTAAAAGTTTGTGGATTAATTGCTCAATCGTTTTTTCCCCAGCACCCTCTTGGTTTATTCCCAAATAATCGGCTAGTTTCTTTCTCATCTCATTCTGGTCTATTCCTAAATCAATACCTTCATCTACTATAACTTTTGCCATACCCGCAGTCGTGTGTCTTCCTTTAACTTTTTTTGGAGGTTGTTTGCCTTCGGCTATCATTTTCGCTTCCAAAGCAGGGCCTAAAACTTCGTGTGTTTTTAATTTAGGATACATATTATTTCTTAATCCACTTGAAATGTGTGTTACTTTATCTCTCATTTCAAAGTATTTCGCTGTGGCTTCCGCAGTCTTTTTTTCTTGTTCTAATTCTTTTTTGTATTGTTCCGCCAGTTCTTTCTGCCCATCTGCTGATTTGGCATCGGCTATCGCTTTCTCTATTCCTTTACCAAGTTTGTCAAATTCTGTTTTAGTCAAGCTTTTAATAAAACTCATTTTAAAGCCCGCTTCCTTCATTAATTCAATATATTTTTCTTTTAATTCCTTTTCAGCCTTTCTCTCTTCTTTTGTCTTCAACTGCATCCCTTTGTCTTCTGGTGCTTGTGGTGCTTGGGGTGGTGGCGGTGGTGCTTGGGGTGGTGCTTGGGGTGGTGCTTGGGGTGGTGCTTGGGGTGGTGCTTGTGGTGGTCCTAGTTGTGGTGGTTGTGGTGGTCCTTGTGGTGGTCCTAGTTGTGGTGCTTGTGGTGGTCCTTGTGGTGGTGCTTGTGGTGGTGCTTGTGGTGGTGCTTGGGGTGGTGCTTGTATGTATTGAGGGTGGAACTGGGGTGGCGGTAATAACATTAAATTATTTTTTCTATCTTGTTTTTGCTCTCTTTTCGCCTCCCTTATTAATTCTTCTTGTCTTTCCTTCATTTCCGCATTCTCCTTCCTCTCTATTCTTTTCTTCTCATCTTCTGCCTGTTCTCTTAACTTCTTTTCCTTTTCTTCCTGCTCGTGTATTAGTTCATATTTTTTCAGCAGGTTGTTTTGTATCTGGTTGCGGTTCTCGTGTTCAAGGCGATTGAATTCGGACTTAACTATTCGCTCTTTTGTCTTTCGTGTTTTCTTCGCTTTATTGTCCCCTTTCATATATTTCAGAAACAGTTTAACGATTTGAAGTGTTGAAAGGTCATTAGTTTTCTTTCCGAAGTTGAGATATGCTCGTTTACCTTTCACTTTAATATATGGTCGGCCATCTTTGGTTCTGTATATCCTCGGAGGTCGTTGTTTAAGTTTCTTCTTTGGCTTACTTCGCATTACTACTATTATATTGAGTAAAAAACAATTAATATAAGATTTTACATCAATCGGGTTAGGGGGTTAACGAAACTTGAGCGCTCCTCCTCGTTGCTTGCCGTATCCTTGCTTAATTGCCGCCTTCGCTACACGGTCAGCATAAGGCACTCCGACATCGCTGAGAAAAGTAGCACCTCTTGAAATCAATTGGTTCTTCTTGATAAACCTATTAGCATCTACTATCGCTTCTCCGACCTTCGCCCAATTAACTTTGCCTCCTGTTTGTTTCTTTTTTCCCTTCTTCTTTCTTCCTCCTGCTTGTGGCATACTGGGATTGTAGCTGATATTGTAACCTGATGGACTACTGATAATCACTGGTGATGTTGGCATCTATATATAGTTCTAAAAAAAAATTAATAATAAAATTACTTTAAACGAATATTGAAGTTCTTTCGTAATTCAGCAGACACCGCATCAACATACAAAAAGTTAAACCTCTCTTTCGTCGCCTCGTGGTATTTTTCAATGAAGTATTCAAGGTCGTAGCCGAGGTCCAGATGCTTATACACGAGTTCTATTTTATCAACACTCTGCCCAGGAAAAATAAGGAGGTAGTCCAACTGTTTAATAGCCTCAGGTCGTAAGTCGTTTAGGTATTGTGAGCTCATAATCACCTTTGACTTATAGTGTCTTTTTTTTTCAACAGGTCGCTCACGGACTTATCCCTTAAACCACTACCCAAATCATCTAACACGAACACGGCTTCTGGTGTAATGTATTTGCTCGGTCTCTCCACCTTTTCGCCTCCATCCTGCTTCTTCTTTTCCTCTTTTCCAAAATAAAGAAACTTTGGCTTCGGTTCTTTACCGTCTTGAACAATCTCGCCTTCTTCTTGCTCTTCGTCAGGTTTATTCAGCTTGTCTAACTCGTAATCAATCACACTGTAGCCATCCGTTTTCAAATATGTGTATATTGCCATTGGATTGCCCTTCTTCTTGAAGTGCTTCACCATTTCTTTGTAGATGTGGTCTTTGTGTATTGTGCTGGCAATAATAACAAAACGGGTCTTTTTGTCAGTCGTTCGTTTCAAGATTTCAAACAGTGCGGTCGTCTTGCCACTCTTCTTGCGAGCGAGAAGAAAAATATTGGCATACGGTTCATCAAATAACTTATATCCTTTTGCCAACTTGTCGCCATCTCCGTTTTGCTTAATCTTTACATTATTGATTTTCTCCATCGTGTATATATTTTGTCAAGCCAAAAATTCTAAACAAATAACAATTCTTCCAGCTAGCGGGTCAGTCTCAATACTACCATTGTCTGTTTTAAGCACTCTAAAACTGTATTGACCGTCAGTCCAATTAATAATACCTAAGTTGTAGCTGAGATTTGAAATGTTTGCCGTGTTGCTATCAGCGAATGTGCCGATAATACCGATGCGGTCCATATAAAGGATTTTTGTTTTCGTCTCCGTCACGTCATTCATATAGTGTATAAACTTAACATTCATTCTAGTCGGTGTAAAGTTCAATTTAATGGTTTTGTCAAATGTCTTGCTACCATTAACCCCGCCTGGAAAATCATTACTCAGAAAAATAATCTTTTGGTATTTATAGTCAGTCATTGTGATGCCCTCTATACTAATCTTTATAAACTTTTTATTAATTAATATTTCTGCTCGGTTCGCTTGTGATTTCTATTCAAGGGTCAGTGTTAAAAAAAATGAAAGTTGTGTTTATTGTATCCAAAAGGGATGTGTGTATAAGCCGATGAGTGATTGGTGTGTTAGTTTTAATGACTCCATACCTTTAATTTGCTCAAATGATGCTTCGTGGTATAAAATCTATTCGTTTGAATGTTCACTTCTTTGAACTAGAAGGTGAAGGAAGACAGATGCCGATAAGTAAGGTCAAAATGCCTACATAAGTGTTACCAACCTCGCACGGTAAGTTCTTTTCAGACAACCTCACGATACAAAGGGTTATAATAGCGATAATTATTCCCATTTGAAACAGATACTTAATAAGTCTGCTGTCGGTCGGTCTGTCTTTTATACAACAACAATTCCAGTTGTCTTCCAATTCGTGCTCTACTTTTTTTTCTTCATTCTTCAATGAAATATCCAAAACACGATTTTTTAATTCTGGTGTTAGTTCGCCATCTACCATATCAATGAGTGGAGGTGGAGGGTGTAATCTAGAGGGCATTGTAATTACGGATTTCTGCTAATTGGTTTTTTTAATCGGCTATATCATTAGTTAGATTATTATTTTGCTTTTCTAAATAAATCACCTTTTCCGCCATGTGTTGGAAAGCGCTTACCAGTATCGGTATAAAATTCGTATATTCTATTCCTTCAATATTTTCTTCATCACCTATTTTCATACCAGTAGTTTCGACAAAGTCTGGAAATATTTTTTTAACTTCATCCGCAATGAAACCGCAATTCTTTTTTTCTTTCTTCTCATCCGTTTTCCAATAATATGAGCAACAATTTAGTTTCATTAATTTTTCGCAACAATCCCCGCATTCTAATGTCTTAATATCTGCTTTTATTCTTCTGTCCGACGAGTATCCCCATCCACCTCCGACGGTCATATAATTATAACCTCCCGAAGGTTCGCCATTTGTATTTGAAGTATTCCAAACATAAAGTTGTGCTCCACTATGACCAATGAAACCGCGGTTATTAGCATTATTACCAGACCTTATTAAAATCATAGGTTCATTCACGAAACCCGCATTCCTTGACACACCTATTTGAACCGAAGTAGTAGCACTATCCGAAGGGACATAAGACCACCTGAATTCATTTGTGCTCGCGTAGTAGAACCTGTTGTTTGAAAGTAAATGTTGCCATACTCTTTAATATACATTTGATCTGTGTTTTTCTTACAAAATATGCTATCCGTCCACATTATACCGCACGTAGTTGTCGTGCCGTCCGAAAAGTAAAGTTGAGAGGCTGTATTAGTCATTACAATATTTTGAGCCGAACTAATACCAGCATTTGCGGTTATTCCAGCATTTGCGGTTATTCCAGCATTTTCGGTTATTGCTCCTGTTGTTGTTATCACCCCAGCATTGCTTATGTTCATCGCCTCAAACCAAGCAATATTTCCTCCAAGTGCTACACCTGTTTTGTAGTTAAAAGCGAGTTTGTCGCTTCCTTTTGATATTTGAAAGTTTGAGCCTGGGTCGCTTGATTTCCAGTTCGAACCATCCCAATAACTATCAAAATTTAAAGTAATGTTGTCTTGACTCCAGTTCAATAATTGGAATGTGGGATAAACGGAATCATGAACAAATGCTTGAATGTGCGGACCACTTATATTACCACTTGTTCCATATAATTCTAAACCTCCTGTCGCGCCTGTTCCTTTTGTGTTTCTGCCTACTACACACGGGATGCCTAATGAAGTTGCTATTGACCGTCGGAGGTGCCTAATTTTCCGCTAAATTCTTTTGTCCCTGCTATTGTTTGGTTTCCCGTTAATTTTACATTCTGTCCGTCTAGTGTATCTACATAACCTTTTGTCGCCCCGTCTGTTGATGCTGATGGAGTGGCTAAGTTTGTTATGCTTTGACTTTTTAAGTCCATCCCCGCATTAGCCGTTATCAATCCGCTTGCTGTTAATGTGGTTCCTGTTAATCCCGCACTCGCCGTGATTAAGCCACTTGCTGATATTGCTCCGCTTGTTGTTAATGTGTAGCTCGTCATATTTCTAATCAATGTTATATCATAATTGAAGGTCTCATAATCAAAATACAGACTGGCTATGCGGGGTTGGCTTCTAAATGATGTTCCACCACTACCCGTCTTATTTACTACAAATATAATATATCTAGCAGAAGCATTTGAAGCAGGAGAATATGTTTTAGTTGTTTGTGAAGCCCAAGCCTCGCCACTCCTGCTGTCCCATAAGGTGTAAGTCGCGTTGTCTGTGCTTACTCCAACATACCAAATGCTCGGTGTTGTTTCAATGTAATTAGCAGACGAAGACCTGACATAATAATTTTTTATCTTGTATATTGCTCCTAAATCAATTTTTATATATTCGCCTGTGTATGCTGTTCCTCCCCAAGTATTCGTAGTTGCTGGTGTTCTATTATAAACTCCCGTCGTGTCGTTGTAATATATAGCAGTGCTCCAATAAACATTCTGGTCGGAATTAAAAGCATAATATGCTGGATAGTATTCATTAGAAGCGGAAGCGACGAATGGAGAAGGTGAAGAATTGGTTGTCATAGTCTGCGGACCCGAATACATAGTAAAAGCAGAAGCCCCATATTTTACATCTCCCGTCATTGTTCCACCTGATAAAGCAAGAAAGGCTAATGAACCCGTTGAATTTACCCAGTTTGTGCCGTTGTATGATAGTAATTGTCCATTCGCTGGTGTAGTTATTATTACATCACTTAAAGCATCTATTGATTTAGTTCCTAGCCGTGTGTCAAAGTCTGTGTTAGCCCTAGCGGTGGTATAGTAAAGGTTCGTTCCCTCAGCTAAGTTAGTAGTTGATTTAGTGGCGAGCCGTGTGTCAAAATTTGAATTATCTCGTGCTGTGGTGTAATATAAATTAGTGCCTTCTGCTAAGTTGGTGGTTGATTTTGTTGCCAATTGAGTGTCAAATCTCGCAATTTGGTGTAATAAAGGTTCGCCCCCTCTGCTAAGTTAGTGGTTGATTTAGTCGCTAGTCGTGTGTCAAAGTCTGTATTAGCTCTCGCTGTCGTATAGTATAAATTAGTTCATTCTGCTAAGTTGGTCCTGCTCTTTGTTGCTAATTGAGTGTCAAACCTCGCAGTGGTGTAATATAATTTTGTTCCTTCTGCTAAGTTTGATGTTGATTTAGTCGCTAGCCGTGTGTCAAAGTCTGTATTAGCTCTTGCTGTGGTATAATGTAAGTTTGTCGTTGATTTAGTCGCTAGCCGTGTGTCAAAGTCTGTATTAGCTCTCGCTGTCGTATAGTATAAATTAGTTCCTTCTGCTAAGTTGGTCGTGCTCTTGGTCGCTAATTGTGTATCAAATCTCGCAGTGGTATAATAAAGGTTCGTCCCCTCTGCTAAGTTAGTTGTTGATTTAGTGGCTAGCCGTGTATCAAAGTCTGTATTGGCTCTTGCTGTGGTGCAATATAAATTTGTTCCCTCTGCTAAGTTATTAGTTGATTTAGTGGCTAGCCGTGTATCAAAGTCTGTATTGGCTCTTGCTGTGGTGTAATATAGATTAGTCCCCTCGGCTAAGTTATTGGTTGATTTAGTGGCTAGCCGTGTATCAAAGTCTGTGTTAGCCCTTGCTGTCGTATAATAGAAATTGGTGCCTTCTTTTAAGTCGGCGGTAGTTTTATTAGAAAGTCTAGCATCAAACCTACCATCAGTATAGTATAGATTAGTACCTTCTTTTAAGTCCGTTGTGCTTTTGGTAGCCAGTTGTGTGTCAAATCGTCCGTCGGTAAAATAAAGATTTACGGGGTCTGCATCTTCTGGCACTCTATCAGTGTTTAAGCCGATAATATTAGTGTTTGTAAGGTCCAGGTTGGCTATGTCTAGTGAGTCTACCGCAATTTCCTGTAATCCTAAGAGCGATTTATATTGGCTCATTGAAACAAAACCCGTGGAGGTATTATATTTGTTCAAAAATTATTTATTAATAAAAACTAAATAATATTATTTTGTATGATAATATAAACAAATAGAAAATGCCGAGAGGTAATAGAGAGGTCGCTATGAAGAACCTTGAAAAGGGTTGGGAGGCAAAGAAGAACCAGGCTAAGCAGAGAAAGATTGAGAGGGCGAAGGAATTACTAGCGGAGGAAGAAGCTAAGAATGTTAAAGAAATGACCAATGACGAAAAGATGGACCACATTACTGAGAAGCAGTTGGCTAAGGATATGAGATGGTGATAAAAGTGAGGAAAGCAGTTCGGATGAAGATGTTGAACAGGGGGGGGGGGGTTTGTTGGAGTATTCGACTGCCGGGTTGTTAGTCCTCACTCGTCACCGCGTGTGGGCTCCAAACCTGCGCATAACCCCACGGCGAGAGGGGGCGAATCCGAAGACCGACCCATCGCACTTGGGAATGACACTTGGAAGAGCACGACTGGCCGCACACATGTAGACGACCTTCTGTATGATGTTGTCATAGCAGTCGGGGGTTTTATGTAAAGGTTTGAAAAGAGTATTATGTATATCGGTCTTTAGCTCCGTCTGGATCCGCCTGGGTCCACTGGTCTCTCCTTGATCTTGAGTTCCGTCTTGATCCGCCTGGGTCTCCTGATATCCTCTCGATCGAAATATCCTCTGGTAGCTTGAATTTTTTTTTTCCTTTTTTTTTTTGAGCTTGTTTATCGGTCCCTTGGATTTTTTTTTTCTCATTTTTATTCTTTATGGTATGCTGCAGTTTTCCGCAGAGTCTTGCGTGTCTAGTGTGTTGGTCCGTATGTTGTTGGTCCTGTCCCCTTACCACCGGTTTAGTTTATTGGATGCTCTTATCGGTTTAGTAAGGTAGGGAGACTAGGTCTAGATCTTGTTTCCTTGACGGTATCTTATTAATTCTACCCGGTGATTATCCTTACTTTCTTTTGGATTATATGCGTGCCCTTTAATATAGGTTCTTTCTTTTCCTTCTCGTTATAGTATATATACACATATATATATTGATTTATTTATTTATTTATTTATTCATATATATATATATGGATATATATATATATATTATTATTATTATTATTATTATTATTATTGTTATTATTATTGTTTATTTTTTTTCCTGTGTCCTCTGCCTCCTTGTATGTTCCCACCGGTTCCGTCAGGGGTGTGTCAGATCAATCTATTTATGCAATACTTCCTGTGCTTAAATAAGATGGGTGGAATGGGCCTGGGGCGGGGTTATTACGTTGGGCATGTATGGAGAAATTGCCATACTTTCAGGATATGATCGTGGCAAAGGTCGGTGAGTTCTTGATAGACCGCTCTTGCCTGGGCACTAGAGAAAAGATCATTGATCAGCTTGAATCCTGTTGATGGGATATACCCTCTGGCTCCCATAGCAAGCATGTGGAGTTGGGGTTCGCAGCGGCCTTGGGAGCTTAGCTTGAGATAATGTATTTTTTCCATATATTTGTGGTATCTATGTTCGTAAATGGCTCTGGGGTTATATCCGTGTGGTGTTGTTGATTGCCAGGGTTCAAACGGCCAGCTGACTGGTGGGTCCTCTCCGCGGGGGGAGGTTGGGTCTTGGAAGTTGAAGGGTGGTTGGATTCTCAGCCCGTGTTCGTCCCATAATCGTCTGGTGTTACTGCTTGTTGTCATTGCATATATTGATTGATCTAATCGAATAAGCCATTCGTCGGATCGAGATGTTGCTTCTACTAGGTAAATATTTGGTGATGTCGGTGATGGGGTAAGGAGTAGGTCTGGTTTCCATGATTCCCCTTCTTCACGTAGATCATCGGCCAGGCGTGCGGCTGGATGGGTCCGTGTTGTCCGACATGTATGCCCTCGCTCACCTAAGCGGGTCCATGCCAGGTCTATGTTGTGGGTGGTTGAGAGGGTGGTTGCTTTGCTTTCCTCTGCGATGAGGATCATATGATGTGGTTGGTCTTCAGGCGGGTCGATGCTCAGATGTTTCTTGAGGATCGCACGTGATGCGGAGTGTCTGGCATTGATGGCGTTCATAACTTCCTGGGGGTGTGGGGGGTCTGTGCTGGTCATGAAATGTTCGATGGACCCCACGTGGTCGCAGTATGGGCAGGTGCCGTCTGTTTTATTTTTTGTGCGGACGCTTTTCATAGCTGGGGTATCCCAGGCATTGAGTTGGCACATCAAGATGACTTTGATTTCCCAGTCCTCTCGCCTTGTCCCTGGGCCTGGGTATTTGCTGGAGATGTGCTGTGTCTCCTCTCTCATTTCAGCAGCCGGTCCCCACTTCAGTGCAAACCTAGGAGCGACCATTGCTTTCCCAAGGTTGGTGCTGACCCTGTGTCGAAGTGACCATAGGTTCCTGGTCCGTATGTCTGCTTTGGCTCGTAGTATCGCTTGTCGACAGTCTGTTGCTAGGTTTATTTTCCCCGTAAAACGGTGCTGGACTGTAATAACGTATTGAGAGTGGAGCCTTCCATTGTTGTTCTCTGTTGCGTTTCCGCTGTTGTCATGACGTAGTTGTATTCCTATCCCCAGATCTCGGCAACCTCCTATCCATTCTAGTCCTAGGTATCCTTGGTATCTTCTTTGTTCTAGGAGTTGTTCATGTAAATACCAATCTAGGAAAGGTTGGTTCCGCACGGGGGGCGGGTGGGGATTGTTCACTTTGATGTCTTTCCACGGGATGTGTGCTGGTTGCAGGGTTCTAATCGGTTGTTGGTAATAGGCTCTCCCTGGTGGTAGGTATTCGTTTGGGTCCTGGTCGTCCGGGTGCCATCCCATAGCCTCCGGGAGACGTGCGGTGTGGAGGTAAGCTGGGGGGATATTAAGGGCTTGGATGCGTTGAATGAGGTTATGTACTTGGGCCTCCTGGTCTGTTTTTTGGGTCTTCATTTCCCGGGGGAGGCCTGTTATGCTGGGCGTCCGGGGTATGTGCGTTATGGATGGCCGTGGTCGTAGGGGGTTGATCCGAGGGCGGTCTGCGGGGGTTGCATCCTTCGGTACGGTCGTGTTGTGGCAGGAAGGCATCTTGCAGCAGACGCAGATGGGAGTGTACTGCGATCTGGGTAGCCCGGTCGTACGACGTTATTCCCCACAGGAAAACCGTGGCCATTCGCAGGTTTGCCCTATCCTTGAATCGTGGGAGGCCAAAGCCTCCGCATTTGCCTCGTGGTCCGTAGAGGAAAGCTTTGGGGATGTCTGTTTGTTTCATCTTTAAGGTGTTCCGGAAACGTTCTCGATAGTATTTATCCATTGTGTCGGCTTCCTTCTCCGTGAGTGTCGTCCATCCTAGTGGAAAATCCGCTGTGCCAGGCACCAGGTCCCGTAGGGCTTCTCGTCGTCGGGGATTGGTGATGTTTAGGCCTAGTGCCACCTGGGTTGCCATGAGGAGATTGGCCATGATCTCGTTCACCTGGGGTTTGTGGTCATTGAGGCCGGATGTGAAGAGTCCTAGTGATTGGAATTTAGTATATTTGGTTAGGCTGGGGATGGGCACCCTATCCCGGTCAGTGAGACCTACGTCAAAGTCTTCTGTGGCTCCTGATGGGTGAACCATGATTCCTAGTGTAAAGCTCTTAGCAGTCGCTGTGAGAAATCCTGTGCCATGGAGTTGATCTTGGGATTTGTGGAACTCCTCCTGGGCGGCTTCAATGTACTGATCCTTGGTTCCTGGTCCTCCATGCGCATGCCATTCGTCATCCGCGAATGTATGTTGGGATTGGATTGTGACTTCCATGTTTGTGAGGGTCCTGCCTCGTAGTGCTGGCTATGAATTAAATTGGCGGCCGGCCCCGTAGAATTGGTATCCGGGGGAGTATGATGTGGAAGATGGTCCGTTCCGGAGGCGTTTTCGGTATTCGTTGGTGATCGAGAATAACGTCGGGCTGATCGGGCTGCCTTGTGCGGTGCCTCGGCCTCGATGTATGGGTTCTCCCGAGGCCTGGGTCCCATCCGGTCCTCGAGTATGGATGGTCGCTCCCTTGTAAAGGTGATGGACGAATGCGAAGAGTTCCGGGAATTCGTGTGGTGATGCGGTAATTGCTGTCAGTGCATCGTGTATGACAGGTAGTTCTACCGAGTCAAAAGCCTTTTCTACATCCACAGCCGTTAGGATCAGGGTGTGCGTCTTTCCTGTGACCGCCGCTGCGTGGTGAACATCGTGAATGATGAGACGTAACGTCAGGTTAGCTTCGTCCGCCCCCGAGATTCGGGGGCAGTTGGCTTTGGCGGTTTTGCTGACGCTGCCTACATCTAACATGAGGGTGCGTAGGCGGAGATCCACCATTTTAGCGTATAGGTTCATTATGGCTTTGGAGATCATGATAGGTCTCCAGTCCTTCGGATCAGCCCCCGTCCCCTTCTCTTTCCATTATTGGACAAGCTGGGTGGCTTTCCATTCTGTGGGTATGACTCCTTCCCTCCAGCATTTGTTAAAGTATTGTAGGATATATGCTTGGCCGGGTCCAGAAAGTATTTTCAGTGCAGCCGGTGGGACTTGATCCAATCCTGCTGAGGTCCCTTTCTTGCTCTGTATCGCTGCTTTTAGTTCCTCCATGGAGAAGTCCCGGCGTGCTTCTTGGATGGCTTGTGACCTCTCCGGGTATGTAGTTAAGTTGGAGGGAATACGCGTCAGGATCCGTGTATATCCTCCCGGGATGTTGAGGCGGTAGCCTGGAGAGGGAATATGTTGGCGTAAGGTCTGTGTGTGGTCCCCAGGATGTGTTCGGGCCCAGTCGTCTATCAAGCGGTGGATGGGTAGGAGTGCTGCTTCCTTGGCCAACTGGTCGCATACCTCGTTTAGGCAATGTTGCCATTTGAAGCTATTCTCCACATGGGATGCGATCCACTGGATGTGTAGGTGGCCCATCTCGATCTTATATCTAGCTATTGCGTCCCATAAGATTGGCTGCGGCCTTTCTGGGAAAAGTTTTTGGTACTCGGATTCCAGGGGGCAGTCTGCGAGTCCCTTGTAATCGGTGACCGCATAGGTCTGCTGGGGGCGCCATCCGCTGGTACGGACGTAATGAAGGGCCATAGCCATCCCTCCGACTTCTTGATGTGCGCTGGTGGTCGGGTTGGCATGGGATCTATATATGGCGATAATGGCTTCTTGGTGAATCAGGATTGCCCCGAACCCTCCCGCATTGTCCAAGTTTGGGAAGCTAGACCCATCTACGTGTATTATCGCCGTGGTACTCCTGTCTATGGCATCCCGTATGGTTCCGGGGTGATCCCGTGCCGGTGGGTCTGCCTGGACCTTGGGAATTAGGGTGTCGATATGGTGTTTGTCCCTAAGATTCCGGGGGAGTTTGTGCAATAGAAGTGCTACCGCACCGGTGGGGAGTATTTGAAACACGGTCCTGGGGTCTCTGGGCGTTCTCTGCCATATTCGTGAGTAAGCAATAATATTTACTAAATATATTGTTACCTTTTATGGTCAATTTCACGACATAACATTTATATTTGACCGGATCATATTCATTACCATTTTCATATTTCGTATCATAATTATTATTCCTTACGTTGATATTACCGTTATTCACAATTAGTTGCCAGTTAGTATAGATTGGCCCATACTGAATCATCACTTGAATTTCTGACCACAAGATCAGTATATAAATTTGTGGTATTTATTTCACTATAAATTTATGGTAAATTAGATTGAGTTTCAGTCATTGGTTTCTAACCATTGATTAAATTCATTATTGTTCCTTCAACCTTTGATCAAAGTGCCTCAGCGCAAACGATTATTCAAGTATCCGGAGACTAATGTCTACTAGTGTACTTACTGGTTATGGAGCCTTGGATGCGCCCCGTTACCAACTCAAGCTACCGAAATTCCCGAAAAGACCCATCGATGAATTTGACCTTTGGAAATTCCAATTTTTCGCTTTTTTATTGGGCGTGGACGCACGCTACATACTACTTCTGGAAGACCAAGAATCGCCCTACTCGGTACAAGAGATTGCTGCAATCTACGCAAGTACCAGAACTACTGGACTAAGACCCACCCACCCCGCCCCTAACAACATTACTGGATCTGGACTGTCAGCACGACAGCGAGACACCTCGACAGCAAGACAGTCGAGAAGGAGGAGCGATGACGACGAAGACGATGAAGCATACGGATCGAGACGTGGCGACTCATCATCGAGCAGCTCGTCATCACTGACCAGCTCGTCCTCAAGCAGCCCATCCTCGACCAACCCGTCCTCAGGTAGCCAAGCACCCGCCCTCTTGCCTACTATCAACGTACCAACTGACCTGGATACACTTTTCAGCCAAGCAGACTACATCAAAGCACAGATCCATGTCCGCTGCTTCCTTGTGGAAGCATGCCAAGAGTCGACAGCTCTACTGACCGTCCAACGAGCAGGAACCAACCCAGCGGTGATCTGGACAGCGATCTGCGAGCGATTCGGCAGCAAAGGATCGGTTTCCATCGCTCGCCTACTAATGCAGCTGTTCGAGACAAAGCTGAAGTCAAGCAATGGCCTACCAACATGGATGGAGCTCTTGACCCAACGCTTCGAGCGCCTACAGTCAAGAGGAGTGCCTCTACCTGATGAATTCAGAGTCGTATTCTTGCTCTTTAAACTTAAGGAGTGCGCCTCTCTATCTATGGGGGATGTAGGGGGAACTATGTATTGGTCTCGTGCTGATGCTGACAAACCACGTTATAATGAGATATGTTCACTCATCTTACAAGCATACCATGCTAACCAACTCTCTGCTGCCTCATCTAGGTCCTCGACAGCCCTGTTCACTTCGGCCACACCCGTTGCTATCAACAAAGACATCCGATGTCTCAACTGCAACCGACGAGGACACATTGCGGCCCAGTGTCGATCCACCTGCATGGAACGAGTCTGCGAGGGCCGACCGAAACACTCTGGGGCTGAATGCACAGTCTGCAGACGACCCACGCAGCCAAACTCGAACACACGTCGCGGTGATCGAGGGGGAGGACCGAATCAACGAGGACGTGGAGGCCAACCTAAACAGACCAACACAAGACGGATTCAACGATCGAGCGGACAAGCCAACGCGACAACCGAAGTGGAAGCCACGGACGACGTCGATGATCCAACAGGCGACCCACCCGAGACATGGCTGATGCATTCCGCCGACTCCGACGACGAACGACCCGGACCAGAGGAGGACGAACCATCGCAAGAAGAAGTAGCCTACGTACAAAGGGGAAGTAGGTACAGAAATAGAGCAGGACCTATCCAACTGTCTCCTCTAACACCCACTTCTGATACCTATAACCCTCCCACCCCCACTGAAGCATCGCCCGCACCGCACCCTGATTACGTGGAAGACCCGACGAGACGCCCAGACATCCCATGGAGCTCGCTGACAATCACACAACGCATGGACGAGAACGACTACAGACGTGCCTACGTTCAATGGACGCGCATGCGGGACGCGTTTCGAGCGATCCCACAAAGATTCCCTGTCCCACCTGCCCATTGGCCGCGACCTTGGTGCCCCCTTGGAACACCCCTCAACTATTTCCTTCCAAGAACGGATCCGTGGATGTTACCATCGCTGCTAGTTCAAGACGCGCCCGGCTCAACAGGTATTGAGCACATCGTACTGCGGACAAGATGCCCGAGACGAGCACGACGTGAACCAGGTAGTTCACCGCAACAACCGCCGGAAACAACTACACAATCCCCGCGCGTGCCAACACAGAGCTTTATGAGCTCACCTGCACCGGAAGACAGGACGACATCAGAGCAAGACCGTCAAGAAGAGCAACCTACCTCAACGCCCATCGGAGAACATCGACAGCGACAGTTGAGTTCAACCAGCGCAGAGGACACCTCGATGAGCGAAACACCGCCTACCCCGTCTATGGCATACAATGAGGAATCGCCCATTTCAAGTTTCACGGTACCTATCCCACCGAACCTGCAGACCGAGTGCTTTAACCCGTTGGCCCCGACGACGACCTCAGCGAATGCATCTACGGACAACAAGGACGCAATAAGTCGCATACAAGCCATCGAAGCATTACCCTACGGCCAACCAGTGCAATACAGACGTGTACCTGGAGTTTCACAGCCAACAGAACGACGATACACCTTCGCTTGGACAGATGCACATCATTGCTTTCGTCACCCTACCACCGATGGGCTGGCCTACTGGAGCATCGTGAAGGACTTCCGACTACTCCCGGAGAACTGGGCACTAACCAAACCAGACTGCGTCGACTGCAAGACTATACGCGAAACCAGACGCGGCAGCATTAGATGGGATTGCACCTACTGCGGCAACCAAGAAGGGAAACTGAAGCGTTGCAGCGGATGTCAACTCGTCTACTACCGCAACACCGATCATCAGAGGACCGATTGGCCGGCACACAAAGAGTTCTGCAACATGGCCAAGCGGCATCCACTCATCAACCGACTTCGAGAAAGGGGAACGAGATACGATCTACTCTGCATACCAACGGACCAGCCCGAGCTAGGCGACCTCGCATTTCAACATCTGTTACGTTACCGTGAAGGTGGACCACACGCACCACTGTTCATAGACACACCCACAATGGTAGATATGGCGATGAGCCTAGATGAATTTACGACGAGGGGGAGACGTGTGGACACCAGGACGGCCACAATGGCACAATCACACGCCCACCTTAACTTCACGGAAAACGAAGAAGACTACGAGGTGACCTCTTCGACACCGAATGCGAACCTAGCTGCGCTCGCCGCTACCACGCCGGACATACCCAACTTCGACGAAGCGTATACAATCAACGAGACGGACCCACCATGGACTATGCTCCCACCACCTCCAAGCGGAACAGATGAGACCGGACAAGAACAGCACGAACCCTACGGTGTAGGTGCAGCAGGCGAAAGATGGCGAGAACAACTGGAGAAGCAACTGAAACGCATACTCAACATACCCGACACGCCGTCCGATGTGAAGCGTTCACCGCCTCCAGCACCATACACACCTGAAATAGAACCACTGTTCAACGACAACGTGAGACCACCGCTCAACTATTACCCACCTGCCGGACGTGTGGAAGCTGAAGAACTACGCGAACGCCTACGACGTCATGACTACTCACACACATTCGAATTCGTGTTAATGGCAGACGTATTTGACGAATTAGAAGCAATAAGGGACCCGAAAGAAGATACCACAGACGTAGCAACCATCCCTGACGAAGATGCAACTGACGACATCGACGACCCGGAGCTCGACGACCCTGAACATGAGAACTATCTCTACCCACCCGCCCTGGACTTCGCCAACGTACGCGAGTGGCAATACTACGTCAACAGGCATCCAGAGCTGGAATATTTGGAGTTCAAGAACATGGACGAATACAACAGATGGATGCAGGAGACGATGGACTTAGAACGGGCAGAGCTCAAGCGCCCTATGGTCAACTATGTGCTAATGGCCGACGGCAATCCCCCTGACGTGGTCGACAGCGCATGCAAGCGATGGCTATTCCATGAGAAGGCGCCTATCGACCCCAAGTCTATCCGCGAAGAGAAACCGGCTTTCCTCAATAACATATCTGGTAAGCCGCTTCCGGTGAGGACGCGGGCTACTGCCACTCCGACGTGGCTCAATGGTTATGGTCAATCGGTTAAACAGTCATTTCCCAACTCACTCATATCACCGTCATTACCATTCAACCTTGTTCCCACCCCACGCCTTGACCATGACATGCACAAAACAATCATCCATCAAAATGGTCAAGTATTCATCTATGACAAGCCCATAACACTTGACAAGAAGAACATACTAGCAAGGGGGAGGCTCAATTCACACTTGCTATACGAGTTAGATAAGCCAGGAATGACACCACTTGACCTTCATCAAAGATATATGTCATACAGGTACAAGCAGAGAGAACAACTGTCACTGGCTGCAACCATCGACAACCTACCAGACCTTGCATTATGGTCAGTCAATCCTCTCCCATCACATGCACCGTACGATCCAATGATCCTACACAGAGCTCTGATGCATGCAAACCCACTCATAATGAACGAGTTTGCAAAGAGCGTAGGCAGACGCATCGGATGCGTCTGGTACATGCATGTCATAGATGCGTCTGGTACGTGCATGTCATGGATGCAATAGGGGCAAACCTAACAAACCCCCTATATACAGAGGTAACTATCTAGACCTAGAATATAAGCAAGGTGAAGCACTCAACATAGATTTCAGCGGCCCATTCCCCTTAATGTCAAGATACGGTAACTACTACAGAGGGGGAGTGACATGTTCTCGCTCTAAGTTTGCTTGTGACCTCTACACACCTACCCGCGAAGCTAAGCTTTACATGCCACATTTAACACGCATATTTGCTTTCTTTGAACGACAGTCAGGCAACAAACTAAAGCAGATAAGAGCAGATGGCGAGTTTGTCTCTAAAGTACTAAAAGACTATACAGACAAACACGGCATCATCCTCAAAACCACCACACGTAACGAGCCTAACATGAACCCCTTTGCTGAAAGAATGAATAGGACAGACGACACACGCGCACTAGCAGCACAGTTAGATGCAGGCCTGCCTAACACATTTTGGGAGGACACACATAAAGCGACAGTAGCCATACGAATGGTCACGCCCCTTTGCAGAGGTAAGGACAAAGGCAAATCCCCTTGGGAATTGCTTATGGGCCGAAAACCTGTGCAATCGTTCGTGCAACCTTTCGGATGCCTCGCCTGGGTGAAAATGGAAACGACGAAAGCACAGCCTGTCGCCGTGCCAGGTACTCTCATTGGCTACAACATATTTCGTCGAGTCTATAAAATCCTCATTCACGACACCAAACAGACAGCCACAGTAGGAAAACGTAATGTTCGTTTCGATACAATGACTCGTGGCTACACATGCAAAATACCTGCACGACCTTGGCAACCACTACTAGTGTCGCACAACATAACATCCTCCACCTCGCCTCCTACCACTAGCATACCATCTACCCAGTCAGTCCAGTGGAAAAACGAGGACCAACTGCCACAATTTCAGGACTCCAACACACCCAGTGGCTGGTGGCCAACAAACCAACTGCCACATTCCTCACAAAACACACTCGACACACTGGACGATGACACGACAACCCCACACACCACCAAGGCCACTTCAAGTCTTTACGTGCAACCAAGCCAATATTTTGGCTCACTCCATCCCCCACCAAATGCATTTGCTCCCACTCCAGCAACAACGGTTGCACAAGAGAAAAAGACGAACACAGCACCTCGGCAAACGACACAACACAACAGAGCAACATCAAACCCAGCCCAACACTCCTCATCTGCACCACAATTCCCTCTACCAGATAGATGGAGTAGTAACAAGGGCATACCACAAACATGGGATG
Source organism: Paulinella micropora (assembly GCA_019918135.1). NCBI lineage: Eukaryota > Cercozoa > Imbricatea > Euglyphida > Paulinellidae > Paulinella > Paulinella micropora. The sequence goes on from WBZZ01000821.1 coordinate 79,976, forward strand.
GTGCTGCAATAACTTCAACAAACATAGTTGCTGGGACCAGGCTTAGGAAACAAACACCAGCAAACCACCCCACTCATACCGCACACATTATTGTTGCTCATGAGTTTGAGGAGGAGGAAGAGGAGGCCTTAGGACAGGACAGCTATTGTTTGTTCACAAGAGTGTTACATATCCCACAGAAAACCATAAAGTCACAACCTCAGGTACATGCTGCTCAACTAGCCGAGTTACAAGGTTTGTTCGAATGCAAAGCACTGCAATGGGTACCTCGAGCCGCAGCAATAACAGCGAATGTACCTCCTGTCCATACAACATTTGTTCATGCCATAAAGACAGATGAGTCTACAGGTCAGGAGAAATACAAATCGCGACTAGTAGCTTTAGGAAATAGGATGAAAGAATACATTCATTACAATCCATATGAATGCTCTTCCCCACCGCCCAACCAATGTTTCTTTTGCTACTAGTATCTTATGCTGCATTCAATGACCTCATGATCTCTCACCTCGACTTTTCACAAGCCTATTCCCATGCAGATATGAAGGACATTGCCTTCGCCTTTCCGCCTAAGGGGTACAAAAACAAAAGCGACCCTTCAATGATTCTGTTGTTGAAGAAAGCACTGTACGGAACCCCCCAGGCAGGGCGAAGGTGGTTTGACCATGTGTCTACTAATGTGAGAAGTATAGGATATAAACAGTCAACATTAGACCCATGCATTTTCTTCCTATCTTCAGTCACAGGCAGACAGAAACTACCCCCCTATCTACTCCTTCGCACTGATGACTTGCTCGTGTTTCATAATACCAAAGACGAGCACAATGCCCTGTTCACCAAACTGAAACATTCATTTAGAGTGAAGGACCTAGGACAAGTCAAAACATTTTGTGGCTTGCAGTTTGTTAGGACTTCAGAGGGCATAGTCATACATCAGCATGAATACATTAAGGGCATGCTTAGGGATTTCAACTTCCAAGAAGCCAAGCCAGTCGCTACCCCTACAGCGACGACTGACCCTCCCCCAGCCAGCAAAGAAGCTATGCTTCGGCGTTTCTCGCTCCCTCGCTTGCTTGGCGCCCTTCTCTGGCCTGCGACTCAGACTCAACCGGCCATCACCTACGCGGTCAACCACGCGGCGGTACTCGCATCAAAGAAGCCTGACGTGGCGTACTCAGCAATAGCTCGCATCCTCAGATTTCTGCGAACACCTAGAGGGATTTTCTTCCCATTTCGGACCCGCAGCTTCGAGCTTATATCGTATTCCGATGCCAACTTGGGCGCATGTGAGTACACGCGACGATCAAGAAGCGGCCAACTGCACATGACGACTGGGCCCATCGCATGGAGCTCGAAGCGCCAACCCACAGTCGCACTATCGACTCAGGATGCTGAAACGATCGCCAACTCAACGACATGCCGAACAGCAATCGCGATATTGCATATGTGCAAGGACGTTGGAATTCCGTTGCCGACGCCATCAACTATCAATAACGACAACCGGGGGGCGGTCCTGAACGCAACGAACGGCATGGCCACTGATCGCACACGCCACTTAGCACTCAAACACCATTACGTGGTAGAACGAGTACGGGCTGGCGAAGTGATCGTACGACACGTTTCGACGAAGGACAATCTGGCGGACATGCTGACGAAGTCACTACCGACGCCACGTTTCTTGGAACTAGTCGCACAGTTTACGGTGTTGCTCAAGGACGCTTTACCGCAGTTTGAGGTTTAATGCCTCTAGCTTTTACAGACACTTAGGATGAATTTATTCAACAGACTTGCTACACCGCTGCAAGGACCTGCATCCTTTGATGCTTACGAATTTTTTTTTTCATTTTTAGTGTTAATGCAACATTAACATGTATCATACTTCATCATCATGAATCGCTAGTTTACATATAGTTTCATATGGCCAATCATGTTAGTAACTTAAAGATAATATACATATACATATATGTTATGCAGAGGGGGAGAGTAAGCAATAATATTTACTAAACATATTGTTACCTTTTATGGTCAATTTCACGACATAACATTTATATTTGACCGGATCATATTCATTACCATTTTCATATTTCGTATCATAATTATTATTCGTTACGTTGATATTACCGTTATTCACAATTAGTTGCCAGTTAGTATAGATTGGCCCATACTGAATCATCACTTGAATTTCTGACCACAAGATCAGTATATAAATTTGTGGTATTTATTTCACTATAAATTTATGGTAAATTACTAGGTTGAGTTTCAGTCATTGGTTTCTAACCATTGATTAAATTCATTATTGTTCCTTCAACCCTTGATCAAAGTGCCTCAGCGCAAACGATTATTCAAGTATCCGGAGACTAATGTCTACTAGTGTACTTACTATTGGAACCGACATTGTGTTACGGAAAAAGGAAAAAGGGGCTGACCGTAGCAAAATCGTCCTCTTTCCAGTGATGCATGGCCGCCTTCTGACTGATGCTGCCCACGGCATGGGCATCCAGCTTGGTCAAGTTGACGTACACAAGGCAAGACTTGAAGCACAAAAGCGGGTGAGCCAATTTGGGGTCTGTAGCCAGAGCCTCCTTGAGTGCGGCGATTCCAAGGTTTCCTCCAAGCACCAAGTAGTAGACATCTTGGTGCTTCGCGTTCGAGTAAGTCCTCTTGACTTCGTCCGTAGGCCAAGCCAACTGAGTGTTCTGCGTGACCTTGCGCTCAGGGATGAGACCAGCGGTGGCCTCCTGGAACTGTTGAATAGTGGAGAATTGCGTGTAATTCAACGGGTCATTCCAGAACGGTTAAACAAACTTGTCCTCGTCGATTAACCCAATACTTTGTTTGCCTTTGGCCGTCAACATCACTGGATAAACATAAGCAGGCGGCAGGTTCTCGAAACGGTTTTCTTTGATTTTGCCCACAAGGCTTTTGACTTGGTTGGAGTTCAGCGGTCGAGTCTGCCAAGCCGGACTTGCTCTGAAAAGACGCTTGTAGACGATCTCGAACTTTGCAACCTCGTGGTTCATGCGAATTCTGAGATGCGTTTTCTCCAATTCGGTGAGGGATTCACCCTGCTTGCGCTCAGACTGGATGGTCTTCTGTTGGATATTCACAGCTATTGTATCTCGGTTGTCGCGTTCGTCAGCATGGGACACCAAAGATCTTGCACGTGAATTTGAAGTCTGCAGCCTCTTCCTGGTTGTTTTGTTTGCAGGGTCACCTCCCTTGCCAGATCTTTTGCGCTTCAAGCGAGTTTTTTTTTCCTTGCCTTTTTCCCCTTCTTGTTCCTCCAACGGTGCAGAAGGTTTTTGTTCCTCGCCTTGTCACAAGTTCCCCCTCTTGTTCCTCTGCCTTATCATGTTCCTCTTCTTGTTGCTCAGTCAATTTGCCCTCTTCTTCAACGCTCTCTTCGTCGGCTTCTTCTAAATCTTCCTGTTCAACTTCCGTGCTTGTTTGCTTACTTTTGGTGTCGGCTGCCTGGTCGTGAACAACAGGAGTTTCTTGCGTGTCTTCGTTTTCGCCAATAATAATCATGGGAACAGGTGCAGTGTTGCTGCCCAGGACAAGAGAAGAAGGGGACTGGGCCCTATTTGCTGTCGGTGAAGCAACCACCTTGGTTTGGTTCGAAGGGGATCCAACAAATGTCTGAGTTATACTGGGATTTTTCGGCGATGATGCTGCGCAACTCGTTGAACTGGAGCGTGACAGGCTCGAAGAGTATGTATAGTCACATCGGGTACAGGGACCATGATCTCCTTGGTGGTCGTGGTTTGGGTACTCGGGCTGTACCGTACTGGTCCCAGTGGCGGTTGTGGTATGTTAGGTTGTGGAGGATTTGGGGGTCCCTTCCCGCGTCGGTGGCTTGTTGTGTTGTGTATTCGATGATCGCATTGGTCCACTGGGGCTGGTCAATGTGGCGTAGGTGCTCATCCCAGGAATCCCTTATGCTCGTTCCCCAGGCCTGGGTGAGGTCCTGTTCCGTGACAACGGGGACGTTGAGAGGGTATGGGTCCTCGGCTGGTGTGGGGATTTGATGGTGGGGCATAGGGGTTTCTTGGGAGGTAGGGGCATCGAGCGCACCTAGCAGAATATCCTGTCGACTATGTTGCTATGTTGCGTCGGGGGTCAGTATCGCAGCCTGGGGTCCTAGGACGGCCACCAGCAGTTGGTGAGCCTCCCTGGGGGTGTGGAGACGCGCCCTGAATAGTTCGGCGTAATGGGTAGTAGTGTCCTGGTGACTGGGGTGGAGGCGAGGTTTGGCTTGTCTTGCTTTGCGGTATAATAGGCACCGGTCTGCATCCCATTCAGCATTCTGGGTGGAGTGGTCCGGCATTGCCCGTAGTCTCGCGTCCATTTGACTGCGTTGATGGGTGCGGTTTAGTTGATCCCGTGCCCGGGCAATGGTGTTCGTGGCTTCTTTAAGATCCTCTTCCTGCTCCCGGGTTAGTGGTTGTATGATTTCCTTTTCTCGATGTGACCATAGCCTCATGATTGCCCTAGTCCCTGATTGGATGTCCAGGGTTCTGGCTAGTTGTTCCCATCGTTTCCACGTAAGGATTGGGTTTGGTGGTAGGTCACCTTTTGTTAGGAATCCGTGGATTTCCGTGAGGGTTTGTTGAAAGACCAGTCTTGTGGCGGGAATCTGTGTGGGTCGGCGTCGCTGGTCGCGCTGAGGTGGTGTGGTTGTGGGTTGAAGGGGTGATGTTTGGTCTCCTTGTTGTGGTGGGTGTGTGTCAGATGCAGCGGCGCGCGCTGCGGCGACTGCTCTGGTCATCAGCGCCTGTGGGCCTTGTTGGGTTGCTATGCTTGCTTGGACGCTGGTCTCGAATTTTTCCCGTTGGAGGGGCGTCCATTTCGAGGGTTTATCTCGTGGCTCGTTCAATCTCTCGGGGTGATTATCCTGCCGGGGTTCCTGGAGCATGTCTAGTGTTCTCTTTGTTCTCCAGTTCGGTCGGGTGGGTCGGAATGTTTTAGTAGGAATGGGTTCGTCTGGATCCCCTGGTCGGTATTGCTGTTCTAACCTCATGCGGGCATTATTGAGTCTACCGCTTATCCAGTCCCCAAGGTTTGTTAGACCGTGGCGACAAAGGATGCCGGACCGAATCTTACTGTTCTCCTTTTCAATTGCATCGTAGTCTACGGGTGTGGGGGTCGTGCTATCCGAGGTGGGTTGACGAGTCGCATTGAAGTACGTTTTGTCCATTTGGAGTAACCGTGCCGCGACTTCGGCCCATTTCACGGGGGAGATTATAAGATCCTGTTTGTTGGGGTGTATGTCCGTGATCGCCTCTGGGGCGTCAGTAACCTCCAGTTCTAGGACCCATCTTGGGCTCCGATATCTAAATAAATCCACGTAAAGCGCGGGGGGTCTTTGCGTGGTTTTAGGAGTTGTTTGAGTGTGTTGTGGCGGATAACTGGTAGGAGGACCCGTTGGGGGTTCAGCCACGGTGCTCTTGATGGCGGAAAGTAGCTCTTGTCCGGGTGGTATTGTCGATCATGTCGGAGGAGTATATTACACTCTACTGGTTGGCAGTTGATAAGGATAGAGTGTGGTTTTCTGTGTCGAATGTGTCCCATAACCTCGTGCAGTTTCAGCGTGTACCAGCATGGGATGAGGCATACGTGGTCTTGGAACAGGATGGTTTCCATGATGTGGCGTGGACATGGCTTTGTCTATCCCGGGTGGGAATCCAGGGAGGGATGATTATCTTGGTACCCATGGCTGCGGTTAAGAGCAGCATTTCTAAGACCCACTGTGCCGCTGAGGGGGCATCTGGGTGTGGTATGTGCTCCATGGTGGGGATTTGGGGTCTGGGACGGTGATGGGGAGTTTCGGATTGGGGAGGACTTTCGGCCCCTGTGGGGTGGGATCTATGTTGGCGGCTATGCATGCAAGGCCTAGTTGGCGTTGGGTCCCGGTTAATATCGGGGAGGCAAGGCGGCCTGTGAGGGGTCGTGTTACCCATGAGGGTGGTGGTTTCGGTAGGTCGGGACATTTGGAGAGGTATTTGCGCAGGACGTGGGAATTGGAAGGTATGTGCCCGTGCTTGTACAGTGAAGATGTTTGTGTCCATGGGAGGCCGGCCGGTGCATTAAGGCGGGATTCCATATGGACTGCCTGGTTCAGAAGAGAAAGTGCGTGTTGTGAGATCACGTGGTTGCTTCTTTGTTCTTCCTCATTGCGGACCCTGTCTGTTAGTTTACGTAGTTTCTTGATCTTCAGGGCGAGGCGGTGGTGCCAGTGTTTGGGATCTCTTTTACGTATTGGGTGGGCGTCGCAGAGGTCTTGATGTGGTAGTGGGTCGGTTGGGTTGGCAGCGGCGATGGGGGGCTGAGGCGCCATGGTGGGTTTGGATGGCTTAATCTGATTGTATACCAGTACTGTTCCATGTTTTCCTATGAATCCCCATCCCTGTTTAGGAGGGAGGATAGACAGTTTGGTATCGTCAAGGCATATCCATGTCCCGTCGGGTTGGGGGGTCAGGAATACCAGGTGGGGGAGCTCCTGGTCTGGGGCGCTTCTGCAAATAGCTCCGTCTAGTGTATATCCGTGCTGACCCTTACCTCCCCAGCTATCAGGCTTGACCCAGAGTTTTTCCGGGATCGTCAAGCGAGGCGGGGGCAGATCTTTTATAACCTTGTCGCGCTGTGGTAAGGGATGTTGGCCTGGGTTGGTGTGTGTGATGGCGAACCAAAGGGTCAAGGGTCTGTTCATTAGGGACTGTTCTGTCTCAAGGGTGTGGCTGCAGCGGGAGCACTTGCGGTCGTCCTGGCGTCTGCGCCAATGTTGCAGGAGGGATTCCAGGGAGAGTTGAGATCCTGGGAGGGCCTGTCCTGGGGAGTATGCAATTCAATGATGGGATCAATGCGTTCGCTGGATGTTGATCCACCGCAAGCGTAGCATTGGCTGCTGGAGGTGATTTGACATCGCCATTTTGAGATTATGTTGCTCCCATCCTGGTCTTCGATCATTCGAAGGAGAGCGTGGATACCTTTTATGGCCTTGTGGATGGTTCCTGGATGGCCTGGTTTGAAGGTGGGGTGCAGGTGTGACAGGGCTGTTGCATCCCCAAGCCACGGTACTCTTAGGGGGGCCCAGGTGCCCATCCCTCTCTTGGGGGTCAGGGTTGTCAGAGTATTACTGATGAGATGGAGGGTGTGTTGAGGTGAGCCCGATTGAGGCAGTCTCTGTTGCCGCGTCCATGCTTGTACAGTTTGTGGTAAGTCCCGTGTTGATGCTAATGCTTGCATGGTGGTAATGATCCAGCACATGGTTCCAGGGTTATGGATTCCTCGGCGGTTGCACGTGTTCCCTGTGGGGAGTGGCTCCTTGGACGGCTGGGTAGTGGCAGTGGAATTTCTCTTTCCCCCTACCTGCATGTGGATATCGACATGGGGTTCCCGGGGCGGCTGTTGGCGTTTAGGCCCAAGGGGCTTTCCTCCCTTCCCTGGGGGTTGTCGATGGGAAGGCGTGGGCAACCTCATCGTCCGCTGGGGCTCATGGTCTCTGGCTGCTGGAGTAAACTCACTGCTAATGTGTATCTTCCGCCGCCGGACTGTGACGATTCGCGGAGGCGGATGAAGTGTCGCTTGGGGCACTTCTGCGTTTTGGTCTTTCCCGTCGCGTTTTGGTGAGCCTTCATCTCCTTCTGCGGTTGAGTCTGTCTCGTCCTGGGCTCCTAAGGCGGCCTCGGATTGGTTTTCCTCCCCCTCCGATTGGTCCACCCCTTCCGATGCGTCTTGATTTTCCTCCCTTTCCGATTCGGATTGGTTGTCATCACCTTTCTCCTCTGATTGGTTTTTCTCCTCTTCCGATTCGTCCGCGTCTTCGGATGAGCTGGACGACGAGGTCGAGTCTGATGGGTCCTCGAGTGGACTTCGCTGTGTAGTGAATGAGACCCGTTTGACCGGAGGTCCCTGTTTTGTGGAGAGGAGTGGGGCTGGTGCCTGGCGGTGGGTCTTCAGTTGGGTAGCTGGTTCAGATTTTACCACGGCCTTGGGCGGGGGTCCCTTCTTAGTGTTCGAAGGAGCCTTGGACTTCGCTGTTCTCGGAGTCTGTGTCGGCTTTTGTGGTTTGGCCGCTGTGAGCGCTATCTGTCTTCGGGGTGCCTGTGGGTTCTTCTGTTTCCCCTGTTGCAGTGTCAGTGAACCGGGGGATGGTGTAGGATGTGGTGGTTGTTTCGGTTTAGTTGGTGGGGGTTGCTCCCCTTTCGCCGGGCCTGTGGTTGGGGGTACCTCCACGGCGTGGGTGAGCTTGGCACGTTTAGCTTTCATCTTCATGCGTTGCCGGTACCGCTTCATGGCTCGTTTAGTGTGTTGGACAGGTATGGGTGTGACCGGGTTGGAAGCTTGTCGTCGAGCAGGTGGACGCTGTATAGGTGGTGGGACCTCTTGCAAGGCCGGGATAGTCGTGGTTGTGGGAGGGACTGTCAGCGCCGCCCAGATACTCTTGGCCACCCATTGTAGGTGTAGTGGTGGCGTGGGCGGCCATTGTGCACCGGGGAGGTTGTCCGGAAGCACCAGGAGGGTTTTCCAATCTTGCTGTGTCGCCCAGATGTCCCGTTCCCACGATGGGGTGCCTACAGTGTTGGCCTTGGCAGATGCCGCTGCTATGGTTTTAATTTGGGAAATCTGGTTATATCCCAGTTGGATCAAGGGGTTTTGGAGAAGTGTGCTGATGGTGAATTCGCCCAGGAGCTGCTGGACGGGGAGCGATGGTCCGGGGAGATCGGTTTGCGACAGGGGGTGTGGGGTCTCCCCGGATCCGAATATAAAATGATTCGGGGCTGGCATCCCCTGAGGGAGTAGCGTAGAGGGGTGGGGTGAGGATGAGGTGAGCGGTGATGGAAGGAGTGTCTTATTAGCTCTCCTAATGATCGCCTGCTTCTTTTTCGGTGGCGGTTCGCAAGGGTTTGGATCCTCCCTCCCTGTCCTCATGGTGGATAAAGTCAGCATGCCTGCACGATTCCGTGCTGGCTGTGGTCGTTCGTTGTTCAGGGCATCCTGGGGTTCGGTGCGAGCAGAAGGGGAGATCTTTCCGGTCTCTCCTGGCATTCCAGTGATGGGAAGGATCCCTCGAGCGGGGCCTGCGGATGTGGTAGTCGAGGCTCCCTGTCTCGATGTATCTGAGCGTTTCCTATCCGTATCCCCGGCAAGTGTCAGGTAGAGAATTTTCTGCATCATTATCTTGTTCACATTTCAGGAAACTCAGAAGCAAGTGAGTTTGTTGTGACTGCTGTGACTGGAAAAACTGAATTTTTGCTTTGTGTGGCCATGGTAGATCAACCTCGGAACTCCACCCTTCAAGCAAGTACTGCTGCTGCTTCACCAGGAAGAAGTGCAGCGTTTTCACCTTTACCCGCAACTTCATTGCAAGCGCAAGAGCTGCAAATTGGACTGAAAGGACATGCTGGTGCATTGGAAGGAATGCCAGATGATGTATTTCTGTGTTTATTATTTGATGAAAGATTCTGCGCAAAGCGCTTGGACAAAAATGCGTCATGAATCCTTTCCGACCTGCAGTTTATGGGGGGGGGGGGGGGTGGGGCACCAATGTACTATTTGGCTGGGTGCCACCGGCAATGGCGGGGAAGGAGCCATTCCCCTGCAGTGTCAGAAATAGAACCATTTGGCGTGAAACAACGCTATGGCGCTGGACCTCTCTCTGTCCTGTTCTCTCTTTTTCTGTCTCTCTTATTCTCTCTCTCTTTCTCTCTGCCTTTATTGATAAATATAAGGAAAATTACTAGTAAACCCATTTGACGTCAGAGAAGTCTTTCTGCTATGCGATCTTCTTGATACAGCTTGAGCGATGTCATTAGTAGTGGTACGACAGACAGTGTCAGCGACGCCTGCAGCATGTCTTTTACATGAGACTACTGACCTAGAGTTGCTCACCTGACCTAGTGAATTCCGACCACTCAACCGGAATCTTCAAAGTTTTTGCTCTCATTACAAGTGGTTTGGTCTGTTTTCCTGAAAGATGTGCTGTGTTGTTTGGAGTCTTGGGCCTGTGCGGTTCCGAGATCCAGTTGCCTGTGTTTGTGCAGGCGCCCGCAGAGATAGAGCCAGGCGACTTCAGGCGTTCGCGCATCACCAAGAGAAGAATCCTGGACCAAACGAAGCAAGTGAAGCACAAGCAACTGAAGAAGCAGAAGAAGGAGAGGCAAGAAGGACAGAACCTGGTCTTAGAGAAACAGCTGCTGTTGGGAAGCTGGGGGTTACGTTAGCTAGCAGCTCCACTAAACTTGTGCTGCCAGTGGCAGGCCTCTCTCCCACCTCTTCCTTCTTGCCTTCCGATCCCTCCTCTCTCTCCTCCTCCTCCTCCTCCTGTTCCTCCTCTTCCTCTTCCTCCTCTTCCTCCCCTTCCTCCTCTTCCCCCTCTTCTTCTCAGTCTCTACTGGAGTGGTTCCCAGGAAAGCGTCCAGACGTGCAACCTGCAAGTTGTATTGAGAATGATGCCAGGCTGCTGTTGATACCAGTTAACCTGTGGGGTTGCATCCGGGACTACGTCGGGTGGATCAAGATGGCGCCTCTAGCGCGTGTCTGCAAGTTCCTAGCAAACCTAACAAAAAATCCACGGTTCTGGAATGGATTACGAGAGCCAGTGCTTGACTTGAGCTCATTCGAACATGCGGAACCTCTGTTGGCACTGAGGCAAGTATGGAGGGAGAGCAAAGTCTCCTTTTCCAGGGTTTGCCTGCCTCGGGACAGGCGGGGACGCTTGAACGTGTCAGACTCTGTGACCTCGAACTGCTTGATAGTACTGGTGTTCAGCACCTCAGTCTAAGCAGCTGCATCGTAGCGCGTGACCGCGACGACAACAATCATCGACTCACGGATGCTAGGCTTGCCTACTTGTCCGCGCTGCCTCTCCAACACCTCAGTCTCTTTGCGTGCGAGGCTGTCACGGACGCGGGGCTGCCTCACTTGTTCCCTTCCCCTCCAACACCTCAATTTGGCTTATTGCTTGGGAATCACTGACGCGGGGCTGGCTCACTTGTCTGCGTTACCCCTTAAGCACCTCAATCTCAGTGGGTGCGAGGCAGTCACGGACGCGGGGCTTGCTCACTTGTCTTTCCTTCCACTCGAACACCTCAATTTGTGTTATTGCTTGAGAATCACCGACGCTGGGCTGGCTCACTTGTCTGCGCTACCTCTTAAGACCTCTATCTCAGTGGGTACGAGGCAGTCACGGACGCGGGGCTTGCTCACTTGTCTTTCCTTCCACTCCATCACCTCCATCTGGAATATTGCTCGGCAACCACGGACGCGGGGCTGGCTCACTTGTCTTCCCTCCCCCTCGAACACCTGGATCTCAATGAGTGCTATCAAATCACTGACGCGGGGCTGGCTCACTTGTCTTCCCTCCCCCTCGAACACCTGGATCTCAATGAGTGCTATCAAATCACTGACGCGGCGCTGGCTCACTTGTCTGGGCTGCCTCTCCAACACCTCGATCTCCGTGAGTGCAAGGCAGTCACGGACGCGGGGATAGTTCACTTGTCTTCTCGTCCTCTCCAACACCTCCATCTGACAAATTGCTTTGCAATCACTGACGCGGGGCTGGCTCACTTGTCTGCGCTGCCTCTCCAACACCTCAACCTTAGTGGGTGCGTGGCTGTCACGGACGCGGGGCTGGCTCACTTGTCTTCCCTTCCCCTCCAACACCTCAATTTGTCTTATTGCTTTGGAATCACTGGTGCGGGGCTGGCTCACTTGTCTGCGCTACCCCTTAAGCACCTCATTCTCAAAAGGTGCACTCACGGACGCGGGGCTTGCTCACTTGTCTTCCCTTCCCCTCACACACCTCAATCTGGAATATTGCTCGGCAATCACGGACGCGGGGCTGGCTCACTGGTCTGCGCTTCCTCTGCAGTATCTCAGTGTTTATCGTTGCCGCCAAGTCACAAGCGCTGGGCTGGCTCCATTCGTTGCGCGTCCTGAGTTAACGTTATTGCGTGATTTTGATTAATGGATGGCGCGTTTTCAACATGCACCTTGATCTCTGTAGCTGCAGCAGAGACACCGCCAGCGACAGCACCAGTACCAGCAGAGGCAGCTAAGGCGGCAGGGGCAGCGAGCGGCTACATTGTTTGAATGTCGTATAAATAATAAAACAACATTTACCTTGTAACCCAGGGCAACACACCTCGAGTGTGCGGGAAGCCCGAACTGAGGGGGAGTTTCCTCATGTCCGCTCAGTATGAGTGGTCTTGCCCTAGTGAATTCCGAGTACTGACCTAGTGAATTCCGACTAGTCCCCTGACCTAGTGAAATCCGACCACTCAACCGGAATCTTCAAACTTTTAGCTCTCCTGACAAGTGGTGTGGTCTGTTTTCCTGAAAGCTGTGCTGTGTTGTTCAGAGTCTTGTTGGGCCTGTGTGGTTCCAAGATGCACTTGCTGGTGTTTGTGCTAGGCAACTTGAGGCGTTCGCGCATCATTGTGCCGCAGGGCTTTTTTTTTTTTTTAAACTCACAACAGAACATTAGTTGACTCTGCGGAAATTTGCGTATTTTACGTGAGTTTACAGACTTGAGAAATAAAACTATGGATCAAGTTTTACCACAAACTTACTAACGAGATATTCAAACTGATCTTTTGGAACATGTCTTGTAATACGTCTGCAATCTGTTTCTTTGTTCCTACTTTCACAAATTTAATCTCATTATCTTTCTGTGCGTGGTGAATAAAATGAAGTTCTAGGGGTAAGTGTTTGGTGCGTGGTCCTGACATTACCCTTTCAGCTGCTAAAATAGTCTGAGCGTTGTCCTCATAAAGCTCTATCGGTCCCTTCTGTGCCATTTCTAATTCTTCCGTGATATGCCGGATAGCTTAAATCCCTCCCGTATACATTCTGCTGCCGCGAAAATTTCAGCGTCATTAGAGCTGAGCGCGATTCTTGTCTGTCGCTTTGACAACCAAGCTACCGGGTCTCCTCCCCAAAGCACTACGTAACCTGTGCGTGACTTTCCGGTCTTTTTACAGACTTTATGAGATGCATCGGGCCACAGAGTAATTCGCGGGTATGTTCTTCCTTCTTGAGATGACTTAGGCCCGTGAAATGCGATACCCCGAAATGAACTTTCAAATACCTAAAGATCCTTCCTAATAGAGCATAAGCAAGTCCTGGGTCTACCGTCTGCATAACGCTAGCTGCATTAAGTGCTTGATCTGCGTCAGGGCGTGTCATCTTTGTTAGAAACAAAAGCTTCCCTACTAAACTGGGTATCGAGTGTTTCCTAAGAGCGCTAGTTTCTCCCATGGGTTCGGGGTCATGCTCAGCACTAGGAGTACTGACTGGTCGAACATCGGCATATCCTACATCCTTTAATCTGCTTCTGATACTTCTTCTGATGCAATAAGATTCGTCCTCCTTCCTGAACTATTTCTATCCCTTTGAACTCGTTAGCCACTCCCAATCGTTTGAGAGGGTAGAACTTTTCAAGTTTACTAGCAAAACGTTTGTACGCTTGTTCGTTAGGAGCTGAGAAAAATAAGATCATCTACATGCAAAATGTCTATGATAGCGTCTCTTATGGGCTTATCCTTTTCTACGAACATACATAGATCTGAGTCTTGTAACCTGAATCCTAATTCCTCTAACTTAGGGGCTAAGATCTCATACCATCTTCTACCGGCTTGCGGCACGCCATACAAAGCTCCATCTACTCTCCATATAATGCCCTCATGCTCCTCTCTGTCTATCCCATCGGGTGCATAAGCATAAACAGGATCATGCATGCGTGCATTCAGATAAGCATTTTTGAAGTCTATACCGTATAGCTTATGTCCATGCCATGCTGCAAGCTTAGATAAAAAGAGTAATGAGCGATGCGCGGCACAAGGTACAAATAACTGATCCGGGTTGCAGCTAACTCCTGGCTCTAGCATATCTCCCCTAAGAGCTAACCTTGACTTAATGAACTTACGTCCCTTCTTGTCTAGTTTAACTTATGTACCCATGTGAGTCTCACTACTTTTACTCCTTTCTCTTTGGCTTCCTTGGGGCTTACCCACGTATAAGTGTTAAAGGACTTCTATCTCTTTATCCATCCCTGCCTTCAACTCTTTTGCAGTTAAGCCCTCGTCTACCACTAGTAGTGTACGATTGCCTTTGGTACCTTCAGTGTCAGGTACAGTAGCGCAGTGGTATGATCCTCTACGATACTTTCTGCGGACATATCGGGGTGCTCTAGTTCTCCGACTGGTCTGATCCTATCTATCCTATACTTTCGAATCTCGCTGTCTAACATCTTTTCTACTTGACCGTCGCCGAAAGCTACGAAATGACTGGGCTTAGGCTGTTTACGGACTTTAAGTCTATCTCCCTTCTCGCACAGTTCTAAGACTTTTCCTTCTCGTTTACTGACTGCCAATTGTCTCCATATTCTTCCTTGGCCCAATCCTCTCCGAAAGCTACTTCCGGCACACTAACTCTCTCTCCTGTCAAATTGTAGCTGCTGTAATGGCTGCCTTCTTTCCTGGAGGTGGCTGTGTGACTGGTGTCTTAATCTTAGCTTCTTATTTCCCTCTCACTATGTTAGCTGTTGTGATTTTGTCACTTTGCTCCCAATTGAGCCCTTATTGGGCGCGTCTCCCTCAACGTACCTCCTACTAGGTGGTCGGCTTCGGGGCTTTGCGCCTCTAACGATATGACGGGTGTTAGCCCATCATCCTTGTTGTCAGCTAGTTCTACCTGTCACTCTGATGGGAGACCGAAATCTGAACCATAAATGCTCTTGGTTTCCTGTAACTCCTCATGTTCGTCTAACTCCCCCTCAACTCTAAGTTCGGGTTCGTCTTGTGGCTGTTCTAGCTGTCAGGTGTCTATACTCTCCACCTCAGATTCCTCGTCATCCCATTTGACTTCTCTGGGTGGGTGAGCCTTCTTACCTACTACATTGAGGTCAAAACGTGCATTACGCACGTTAGTAATGACCTTACGGCCATCCCATACTCGATAAAGTTCCTTAAACACATCGTATCCAAGTAACATTACACGTTTTCTCCTGTAGTTCCCTTTCCCTGCTTGCTTTCCTATATACAGATTTTGAGTTTTTGCCTTCCACAGACATTTACAAATAACACAAAGTTGGAGAAATACGTTTAATGATAGTATAAAACGATTCACCTATTCATCTGTGCAAGAAATAATATTTAAGCTACAAAATTTGAGATTTTAGTGTTTCGACAAAAAAATTAGGTGGTTTTTTCCTAGCTGGTTTGTAGCCTACAAGTAAAAGTATCAAGAAATATTTTGTACAAGTAATCAAAAACACTCAAGGTTACTATGTATATACTTGGATAGCTTTCACATGCTTTGTGGTAAAAGATATCTGATGCACTCAGGGAACCCTTTCCTCTGACATCTTTTCCTAGACCGGCCGGCCCGACACCCACCACAAAAAATGATTGAGTTTCCGGGATTTTTTCTAAAAAATGATGAAAAAGCTACAAAAACCCAGGAAACTAAGGCTTTTGAAGTACTGCTCCTTTTTTCAAAAGGGCTGCAGATTCAGAAAGCTCAGCGTCGATATTAGTCCCGACCAAACTATCGCGAATTATAGACAAAATTTGCACAATAATTTTTTTTAATACACAAGACACAAAACTTTTAACCGTTATAAAATTTGAATTTCAAATGATTTTTTTTTCAGCCAGCAGTAGATCTCATCGTGATCTTTACAATAAAAAAAGGCGGTTAAAAAAAATTAAAAGCTCGAAAAGTTATAGTTGCCTCCATTTTACCGACGCTTAAAATGCTTGAAAAAACATATGACGGGATCGGAGGGACGCTGACCCCTCAGTCTCTAGCCACCTGTTTGGGAGCAAGTCCTGCTCGAGTGAAAAAGGAAACCTATTTTATAGATGTAGGTTATGGATGAAAAGATGTATGTGTGTCGGCTTTGTGCGATGTTTGGAAAGGGGTTTCTGGAATCGAGTGCAGAGACCTGAGTGACGCGTGGAGCTTAAAGTTTAGCAAGTGTGTGCGTGAAGCCTATGCAGGCACGGGTTTTTGTGGCAGAAAGAAATGCTTTTGTGCCCTGCCTGGTTACAGGCTGGCAAAAGATTTTCCCCTATCCACTTTTTTCCCCTCTTGGACAACCCCTTACATGGATATACAGTGGATAACCGAAGCACATGCTGAATACACAAACTTCTTGTTAATATCCCATGTACAGAGCGATTGCGAACACACAATCCCAAGATCTCTGTAGCCATGTTTCTGTTTTGGAAGGGATGGAATCCCTTCCATAAGCAGCAGATACTTTGGAAAATCATTGGTGAATTCAGAGTCAAGTATCTGATGGTTGTCGACTCATGTAGATCTCACTCGGGATCTTTTGATCACCGAGACATTCTAAGCATTGCAAGTTCGAACTTCAGATTGGCAAAATACAGATGTCCAGTCTGTGTCGTAGGAAGTGGGAAACTTATGCATTCTTGCTGTTGGAAAGAATTTTTTCCTCGTATACCTGTCAATCCAATATAAATATTGCAACTGGGAGATTGCCAGGCCGCTTATAGCGTAGATATAACACCTTGGCAATATACATATTGATTTTTTGCAACATATATATTTCAACTTTTCAATGTAGATATTGTAACTTGGCAATATAGATATTGCAACTTGAACTATGTATAATTTGTGAAATAAAAATGTTTTCATCGGTTCTGATTTAAGTCTGCGTGTGTATTCTTGTATGGAAGATTTGAAGGAAACCTTGCTGCTAATACTTATATTGCAGCCTTGCCTAGTATGTTGAAACCCAAGATAGGTGCTACTGAAACTCAGCAAGGCGGTAGGCAAGGCTGTAATATAGCTCACGACGATAATTTTCCTGCAGTCTGAAAATGTATTTAGTGTGCTTGTTTTTGTTTGTGCCAGTTCAGTTTTATAACGTCCATGCTGTCAAAGACGTGCACCCAAATCTGCAAATCCATGCTATGCAATGCGGCAGCTCTGAATCAAATTGCCTCTTTCTGAAGTTAGCGGAACATGAATATCTGTACGACGACGAGGTCTTGATTAGCATAGGGGTTCATGGCGCATGGCCCAAGAAGAAAACTAAGCATTCCAGTGTCGCCCACCTAAGACAGAGGAAGCAAAAAAAGCTTGGGATTGTCGGCCGCATTTGCTATAGTGAGTGCTCTAATAACCAAGAGTACATGTCAGACAAAAGGTACTTACAGGAATTGATACTGCTCGCGCAAAAGAAAACTAGATCTAGCAGAGGGAACGATCAAAAGCAGTCGAAGAAAAAACACTCGGGCAAAAGCAAGCTTAATGAAGAGAAAGCTAATGATCAGAAAAAGACACAAGAACAAGAAATAAAAGATTGTAAGCTATCCTATGTAGTTCAAGAAATTAATCTACAAGAAGATAGCAAAGAAAAAACTAGAAACAAGGTTGACAGCAGTAACATCATTGACAACAGAAGTAAGCGCAACAGAGTTACGTCGCTCAAAATGGTTCAGTCACTTGAAACACAGGAAGTTGATCTTGATTAAATATAGACACAGCAAATTTATTGTCGTTCAGTGGTCGTTGGTAAGTGGTGAAGAGAACAAACGCCTGCTGTACCTGTTTTTCGGCAAAACACGTAACATAAGTGGTAAATGTTGTTTTGCCGAAGAACTCCCTCTGCGTCGACGACCCAATTTATTGTACGTATGTATCTATGTGCGATATTGATATTGCAAAAAAGCAATATTAATATTGAAATGTATGCAATATTAATATTGCCTAAAAGCAATATTAATATTGAAATTATGCAATATTAATATTGCAAAAAAGCAACATTAATATTGAAATTCATGCAATATTAATATTGCCAGAAAGGAATATTAATATTGAAATTATGCAATATTAATATTGCAAACAAGCAATATTAATATTGAAATGTATGCAATATTTATATTGCAAAAAAGCAATATTAATATTGAAATTATGCAACATTAATATTGCCAACGATAGATACAAAAATATTGAAATAGAGAAGTGTCTGCTTCACTTCTGGAGGCAGGCAAGTCCAAGATGTCGGAATGTCAAAAAAGTTTTGATCAGTTTTCTTCTGGGCTTCATGTGATTTTTCAACAAAAACTACGTAGATTTGAAGGTATATGTTTTAGGACTCCCCCAACCTATTGCTGTAGGACCGTCAATTGTTTTAGAAATATTTTTTTTTTTGCGTATTCAGCTGCCCTTAAGGGACTGTTTTCCGGCCGACTCTGTGTGTCTCAGAGATGTTGAAATTTTCTCAAAATTCGATCGAATTATTTATTGAGTTGCATTGTATAACGTTCAACAGTTCAAAAGCTAAGAAAATAACAAGCAAAAACAGAGATTCTTTAATCATAATCGTGGTTGCAAACCATTTTTCACCACATTGAATCAGCAAAAAAATTACGGCCCGACCTGTCTTTTTGACAAAGTTTCCGACGAAATTTTTCCACAAGAAATGGTGATTTTTTTACAACTTCAAATGCTTCGTTTGTCAAAACTACTCAAAAATAATTTAAAATCGATTGCAGATTCTGAATCAGGATGATCTGAAAAATTTGAATGTATATGTTTTATTATTTTTAAACCGGCCACGCACTTAACTTTTTTTTTCATGTTATAAAAAACATATGCTCCGCACACTCCTAGGTCATTCTGAGACAAAAGTCCTCTGTATTGCCGTAACAATCGCACCTGCCAGACAGGTGCTTTCGTAACAAACATATGGTTAGATGAATTGCAACCCGAAGAAGCACATATCTTCCACGAGAATAGGTTGGCTGTCCAACAGGACTTGCAAACCCACTTAGGCATCCAGGCATCCACTTCAACACCGACTCCAGACGTCTTGTGGTGGTCGAGACATGCGCACACGAGAAAATATCACTTAAATTAATACAAATATTACGCAAACCGATACAACAACAACAACAACAACAACAACAACAACGTCTATTTCTGATTTGGCAATATTTATATTGATAACTAGCAATATTTATATTGATATTTGGCAATATTGATATTGATATTTAACATTATTAGTATTCAGATTTGGCAATATTTATATTGATAATTGGCGATGTATATATTCAAATATACCAATATATATTGATATTTGGTAATATTTATATTATCATATTTAGCAATATTTATATTGATATTTGGCAATATTTATATTGATATTTGGCGATATTTGTATTCAGATTCTGAAAAATTTATATTGATGTATATATCAAACGTATCAATGTATATATTGTTATTTGGCAATATTCATATTGATATTTAATTTGATATTATTATTATTATTATTATTATTATTATTATTATTATTATTATTATTCTTGGAGTGTTGACTGTGACATATTTGAGGGAAATCCCGATGAAAAAACCTAGTCACACTTGCTAAACAGAGTTCCAGCCCAATGGCCTCAAGGCATTAAACTGTGACGCCAACTCATAACCCTTTGGTGGTAGATGCTGGGGAGGAGGGTCGTTGCGCGCGTAAAAGATCTTAAACTCCGCATATGCTGGTTGATAGCCCAGGACCCAGCAGACACCAGATTGTTATGGGTGGGGTTTCGAGGCAGCTCTAGCAACCGCGCTTGGTGTATGCACTTGCACATTCGGTGACGTCTTGCAAGAGATTGCTGGGACTGCGGAATAACCTCGGCTTAGTGCAGTCTTGCCCTCAGGAGCTCCATCGGTGGCCCCGATCATCAGGCGAGAGACTGACACGGGGGGGTGGAGGACCTCGAACAAGGGTATTGGAGGCTTATGTCCGTTGAGGATATGCCATTAGCTGCATCAGTACGCCTCAGATATAGTATTATTATTATTATTATTATTATTATTATTATTATTATTATTATTATTATTATTATTTGGACACCGTGATAGCCCAGTGGTCAAGTTCTACCATCTGGGCCCTGTCGCCAGTTCGATTCCCGTCGGTGCCACCAGTATTTTCATTGAACATACCGGTCTATTTCTGGACCAGTATTTTCATTGAACATACCGGCCCGTCTGGAAGTGTTGGAACTGCCCTTGCGGGGGTGTCATTAGAGCTTATCGTCAATTCTTCGTACTCCCCTCACGGGTGAGACGATGGAGGCGCATGTGCAGAAATGCATCAGCCATTGACAGAGAAGCACTATTATTATTATTATTATTATTATTATATTTTCGTCTACTTTCTCTTTTTCTTTTTTTGTCTGCTTTGGCTCCTGCCACGGCCACGGCCGCTGCCACGACCGCGGCCACCGCCTCCGCCTCCGCTGTGTGAAAACCAGCAGTTGTTACCTCGCGGGCAATTACCCCCCCGGAACGCAATATTAGCACTCACCGGGGTGTGAAAACCGGCAGTTGTTACCTCGCGGGCAATTACTCTCCCGGAACGCATAGCAATCACCGGGGTCCGAGTCGGTACCCGAGCTCGAGTCGCGGTTGAATAGTATCCTCCTGCTCCTGCTTCTGCTCCCGCACCTACTAAAGCACCTGCTTGCCCATCTGCTTCTTTTCCTGTTCCTGCTCCTGCAATAGCTTCTGCGTCCACTCTTTCTTCTTTTTCTGCTCCTGCTCTTACTACAGCTTCTGCTTTCACTCTTGTTGTCTCCAATCCTGCATCTTTCCCTGCTCCTGCTCCTACTATGGCTTCTGTTTCCACTCCTCCTGCTCCTGCGCCTACTAGAGCTTCTGCTTCAATTCCTGCCCCTGCTCGTGCTCCTGCTCGTGCGTACCCCTGCACCTACTTCGCCATCGCCTTCCGAAATCTTGCGTCGAGATATGCACACGGACTCACTCCTAGTGAGTTACAGCCAGTCGAAAGTTTTGATGTAGCGGCTGAGGCTTTCCTGTGCCCTTATCTGCAGCGCAGCACGGGAGAAGGCGTGGCGAATATGGGTATGCAGCTGACATGGTCGTACAGGGCCAACGCGGCCGGTGAGGATAGGGATCGACAAACTGTTACCGCACCGAACCGTCCCAGGTTGCAGTGGTAAGAGGTTGCTACGGCAAAGCACAAGCGGCGAATGCGTAATTGCAGGCAACGCAGGAAAATGTATTGTTATTAAAAAAATTTGGGACATTTAGATGGCAAGCTTTTTCCCTGACTATGGTAAAATTAGGTCTACACAAACAGAACATAGTGTAGACAGTGTGTTCGTGCCTGTGTAGGTGTCCAGCGAAATTGCTCGCATGAGTTGCCATAGAGGTGGGCATCCTCGTGTCATCCAGTCTTCAGCAGCGGCAGGGTACAACTGCTTGTGGTTATGCAAAATTACTTATGTAATTTTCTTTGCGTACTAGTACGCTGTATTATGTATTCATTCAACTATGTTTGGTCTCGCAGGCAGCACAAGTTGGAATATTTTTCCTTTCCAGGCAGTTTGCAGCAAGATCAAGATCAAGATACCGCACTGGTGCTTTTCTATTCACGTGAAAGAAGACGAGGTTTTAAAACAAAACATCCAAGCTCAACTGAATGCACTGTCTGAGTCCAAGGCGACGGTGATACAAAAGGTATTAGTTTGTTTTTTAGTTTTGTGCATGAGGAAAACACCCTCTTCCCTGCAACCTCGCTTGACACCTTTGCTGATGGGTATGGTACTGACATGTTTGTAGGAAGAAAGAGCTATAGGAGCGCTGCTCGGGCTGGCAGTGGAAGACGCACTGGGCGCACCATTGGAGTTTTCTCAGTTAAGCTACAAGAGAAATATATTGACTAAAATGGGACAACAGAATGTATGGGAAAAGTCCCAGATATATAACAAAACGTTCAAAGTCAAGAGTGGACAGTGGACAGATGATGCGTCAATGGCACTGTGTCTGGCTGACTCTTTGTTGGTGAAGCGGGGATTCGATCCAGTAGATCAACGTCTCAGGTTAATTTGCTGATGCGACGCTCCCTGCCGATGCCGCCTTGCTGCTCTGCCTTTGATGCTATCGCGTTCCCTCGATAGTCTGTGTGTACTTTCTGTCTCTGTCCCAGGTACCACTACTGGTATTACCACAGGTACAACAACGCATTTGGGGCGGACACAAAGAGAAAATCACAGGTCAGCATAGGACTAGGGGAAAATACAGAGTTGTCGATGATGGAGTTTAAAAAAGCGTACAAAGTGCCAGTGCCTTGCACCAAAGCTGGTGATAGCCAGACCTCGGGGAACGGTCCTTTGATGCAATCAGCGCCTGTACCTATCTTTTATGCTTCTTGCTCCGAGGATTGTGTACGATATGCGTATTTACAAAGCAGGGCTACACACCAAGGACACGAGGCCGCGGAATGCTCGATGCTCCTAGCTTACATTCTGTGGAAAGCAATTAATCACGCGGGTGCTGCACTCATGGCTGCACCAAGTGACGCTGTGTCACTCAGGTAACTTTTGTTGTGTAGGCGCGGGCGGAGACCAAGAAAACAAGCGAAACTGGGTGTCCACCGCTAGGCAAAATTAAGCGTGAAGGTCGGTTGCCTGGCCAGCGCTCAGAAATAACGAGGAGGAAACAATCAAGATGGAAATTGGGACTGGCGCAACAACCATTGCCACTATGCAACAAAGCGCGTGAAAGAGAACGATACATACGTTGGTAGCTACGCTATGGATGCCCTTGCTATGGCGTTACACTGTGTATGGAGCACTGCAACATACCGCGACGCTGTCCTGAAATCTGCAAACTTAGGAGGAGATGCGGATACAGTATCAGCTATAACAGGACAAATCGCAGGAGCCATCTACGGGGTCGGTGCAATACCTAAAGCTTGGGTAGATTCTGTGCAACAGTGGGACAGGCAAGGAGAAATAGCACTAAAAGCGGTGAGGCTGTGCCGGGAGGGCCTGCAAGTGTCAGGTAGAGATTTTCTGCATCATTATCTTGTTCACATTTCAGGAAACTCAGAAGCAAGTGAGTTTGTTGTGACTGCTGTGACTGGAAAAACTGAATTTTTGCTTTGTGTGGCCATGGTAGATCAACCTCGGAACTCCACCCTTCAAGCAAGTACTGCTGCTGCTTCACCAGGAAGAAGTGCAGCGTTTTCACCTTTACCCGCAACTTCATTGCAAGCGCAAGAGCTGCAAATTGGACTGAAAGGACATGCTGGTGCATTGGAAGGAATGCCAGATGATGTATTTCTGTGTTTATTATTTGATGAAAGATTCTGCGCAAAGCGCTTGGACAAAAATGCGTCATGAATCCTTTCCGACCTGCAGTTTATGGGGGGGGGGGGGGTGGGGCACCAATGTACTATTTGGCTGGGTGCCACCGGCAATGGCGGGGAAGGAGCCATTCCCCTGCAGTGTCAGAAATAGAACCATTTGGCGTGAAACAACGCTATGGCGCTGGACCTCTCTCTGTCCTGTTCTCTCTTTTTCTGTCTCTCTTATTCTCTCTCTCTTTCTCTCTGCCTTTATTGATAAATATAAGGAAAATTACTAGTAAACCCATTTGACGTCAGAGAAGTCTTTCTGCTATGCGATCTTCTTGATACAGCTTGAGCGATGTCATTAGTAGTGGTACGACAGACAGTGTCAGCGACGCCTGCAGCATGTCTTTTACATGAGACTACTGACCTAGAGTTGCTCACCTGACCTAGTGAATTCCGACCACTCAACCGGAATCTTCAAAGTTTTTGCTCTCATTACAAGTGGTTTGGTCTGTTTTCCTGAAAGATGTGCTGTGTTGTTTGGAGTCTTGGGCCTGTGCGGTTCCGAGATCCAGTTGCCTGTGTTTGTGCAGGCGCCCGCAGAGATAGAGCCAGGCGACTTCAGGCGTTCGCGCATCACCAAGAGAAGAATCCTGGACCAAACGAAGCAAGTGAAGCACAAGCAACTGAAGAAGCAGAAGAAGGAGAGGCAAGAAGGACAGAACCTGGTCTTAGAGAAACAGCTGCTGTTGGGAAGCTGGGGGTTACGTTAGCTAGCAGCTCCACTAAACTTGTGCTGCCAGTGGCAGGCCTCTCTCCCACCTCTTCCTTCTTGCCTTCCGATCCCTCCTCTCTCTCCTCCTCCTCCTCCTCCTGTTCCTCCTCTTCCTCTTCCTCCTCTTCCTCCCCTTCCTCCTCTTCCCCCTCTTCTTCTCAGTCTCTACTGGAGTGGTTCCCAGGAAAGCGTCCAGACGTGCAACCTGCAAGTTGTATTGAGAATGATGCCAGGCTGCTGTTGATACCAGTTAACCTGTGGGGTTGCATCCGGGACTACGTCGGGTGGATCAAGATGGCGCCTCTAGCGCGTGTCTGCAAGTTCCTAGCAAACCTAACAAAAAATCCACGGTTCTGGAATGGATTACGAGAGCCAGTGCTTGACTTGAGCTCATTCGAACATGCGGAACCTCTGTTGGCACTGAGGCAAGTATGGAGGGAGAGCAAAGTCTCCTTTTCCAGGGTTTGCCTGCCTCGGGACAGGCGGGGACGCTTGAACGTGTCAGACTCTGTGACCTCGAACTGCTTGATAGTACTGGTGTTCAGCACCTCAGTCTAAGCAGCTGCATCGTAGCGCGTGACCGCGACGACAACAATCATCGACTCACGGATGCTAGGCTTGCCTACTTGTCCGCGCTGCCTCTCCAACACCTCAGTCTCTTTGCGTGCGAGGCTGTCACGGACGCGGGGCTGCCTCACTTGTTCCCTTCCCCTCCAACACCTCAATTTGGCTTATTGCTTGGGAATCACTGACGCGGGGCTGGCTCACTTGTCTGCGTTACCCCTTAAGCACCTCAATCTCAGTGGGTGCGAGGCAGTCACGGACGCGGGGCTTGCTCACTTGTCTTTCCTTCCACTCGAACACCTCAATTTGTGTTATTGCTTGAGAATCACCGACGCTGGGCTGGCTCACTTGTCTGCGCTACCCCTTAAGACCTCTATCTCAGTGGGTACGAGGCAGTCACGGACGCGGGGCTTGCTCACTTGTCTTTCCTTCCACTCCATCACCTCCATCTGGAATATTGCTCGGCAACCACGGACGCGGGGCTGGCTCACTTGTCTTCCCTCCCCCTCGAACACCTGGATCTCAATGAGTGCTATCAAATCACTGACGCGGGGCTGGCTCACTTGTCTTCCCTCCCCCTCGAACACCTGGATCTCAATGAGTGCTATCAAATCACTGACGCGGCGCTGGCTCACTTGTCTGGGCTGCCTCTCCAACACCTCGATCTCCGTGAGTGCAAGGCAGTCACGGACGCGGGGATAGTTCACTTGTCTTCTCGTCCTCTCCAACACCTCCATCTGACAAATTGCTTTGCAATCACTGACGCGGGGCTGGCTCACTTGTCTGCGCTGCCTCTCCAACACCTCAACCTTAGTGGGTGCGTGGCTGTCACGGACGCGGGGCTGGCTCACTTGTCTTCCCTTCCCCTCCAACACCTCAATTTGTCTTATTGCTTTGGAATCACTGGTGCGGGGCTGGCTCACTTGTCTGCGCTACCCCTTAAGCACCTCATTCTCAAAAGGTGCACTCACGGACGCGGGGCTTGCTCACTTGTCTTCCCTTCCCCTCACACACCTCAATCTGGAATATTGCTCGGCAAT
>WBZZ01000822.1:37500-42500 GCA_019918135.1 Paulinella micropora
GTATGTATGTATGTATGTATGTATGTATGTATGGACTCCAGGAGTGATCACACTCTTCCTATACAACAACATATGTATGTATGTATGTATGTATGTATGTATGTATGTACGTATGTATGTATATTTGTATGTATGTATGTATGTATGTATGTATGTATGTATGTATGGACTCCAGGAGTGATCACACTCTTCCTATACAACAACGTACGTACGTATGTATGTATGTATGTATGTATGTATGTATGTATGTATGTATGTATGTACGTACGTATGTATGTATGTATGTATATATGTATGTATGTATGTATGTATGTATGTATAGACTCCAGGAGTGATCACACTCTTCCTATACAACAACGTACGTATGTATCTATGTATGTATGTATGTATGTATGTACGTATGTATGTATGTATGTATGTATGGACTCCAGGAGTGATCACACTCTTCCTATACAACAACCTACGTATGTATGTATGTATGTATGTATGTATGTATGTATGTACGTATGTATGTATGTATGTATGTACGTATGCACGTATGTATGTATGTATGTATGTATGGACTCCAGGAGTGATCACACTCTTCCTATACAACAACGTATGTATGTATGTGTGTATGTATGTACGTACGTGTGTATGTATGTATGTATGTATGGACTTCAGGAGTGATCACACTCTTCCTATACAACAACATACGTATGTATGTGTGTATGTATGTATGTATGTATGTATGTATGTATGGACTCCAGGAGTGATCACACTCTTCCTATACAACAACGTACGTTCGTATGTATGTATGTATGTATGTATGTATGTATGTATGGACTCCAGGAGTGATCACACTCTTCCTATACAACAAACATATGTATGTATGTATGTATGTATGGACTCCAGGAGTGATCACAATCTTTCTATACACACAACATACGTATGTATGTATGTATGTATGTATGCATGTACGTATGTACGTATATACGTATGTATGTATGGACTCCAGGAGTGATCACACTCTTCCTATACAACAACGTATGTATGTATGTATGTATGTATGTATGTATGTATGTACGTATGTACGTATGTATGTATGTATGTATGTATGTACGTATGTATGTACGTATGTATGTACGTATGTATGGACTCCAGGAGTGATCACACTCTTCCTATACAACAACGTACGTATGTATGTATGTATGTATGTATGTATGTATGTATGTACGTATGTATGTATGTACGTATGTATGTATGTATGTATGTATGGACTCCAGCAGTGATCACACTCTTCCTATACAACAACCTACGTATGTATGTATGTATGTATGTACGTATGTACGTACGTATGTATGTATGTATGTATGTACGTATGTATGTATGGACTCCAGGAGTGATCACACTCTTCCTATACAACAACGTACGTATGTATGTGTGTATGTATGTATGAATGTATGTATGTATGTATGTATGTATGTATGTATCTATATTCTCCAGGAGTGATCACACTCTTCCTATACAACAACATACGTATGTATGTATGTATGTATGTATGTATGTATGTATGGACTCCAGGAGTTATCACACTCTTCCTATACACACAACATACGTATGTATGTATGTACGTATGTATATACGTATGTATGTATGTATGTATGTATGTATGGACTCCAGGAGTGATCACACTCTTCCTATACAACAACGTATGTATGTATGTATGTATGTATGTATGTATGTATGTATGTATGTACGTATGTATGTATGTATGTATGTATGTATGTATGTATGTATGTATGGACTCCAGGAGTGATCACACTCTTCCTATACACACAACATACGTATGTATGTATGTATGTATGTATGTATGTATGTACGTATGTGTGTATGTATGCATGGACTCCAGGAGTGATCACACTCTTCCTATACAACAACATACGTATGTATGTATGTATGTATGTATGTATGTATGTATGTATGTATTTATGTATGTATTTATGTATGTATGTATGTATGTATGGACTCCAATCACACTCTTCCTATACAACAACATACGTATGTATGTATGTATGTATGTATGTATGTACGTATGTATGTATGTATGTATGTATGTATGTATGGACTCCAGGAGTGATCACACTCTTCCTATACAACCAACATACGTATGTATGTATGTATGTATGTATGTATGTACGTATGTATGTATGTATTTATGCATGTACGTATGTATGGACTCCAGGAGTGATCACACTCTTCCTATACAACCAACATACGTATGTATGTACGTACGTATGTACGTATGTATGTATGTTTGTATGTATGTATGTATGTATGGACTCCAGGAGTGATCACACTCTTCCTATACAACAACGTAAGTACGTACTTATGTATGTATGTATGTATGTATGTATGTATGCATGTATGTATGTATGTACGTATGTATGTATGTATGTATGTATGTATGTATCTATGTATGTATGCATGTATGTATGTATGTATGTATGTATGGACTCCAGGAGTGATCACACTCTTCCTATACAACCAACATACGTATGTATGTATGTATGCATGTATGTATGTATGTATGTATGTATGTATGTATGTATGGACTCCAGGAGTGATCACACTCTTCCTATACAACAACATACGTATGTATGTATGTATGTATGTATGTATGTACGTATGTGCGTATGTATGTATGTATGTATGTATGGACTCCAGGAGTGATCACTCTCTTCCTATACACACAACATACGTATGTATGTATGTATGTATGTACGTACGTATGTATGTATGTATGTATGTATGTATGTATGTATGTATGTATGGACTCCAGGAGTGATCACACTCTTCCTATATAACAACATACGTATATATGTATGTATGTATGTACGTACGTATGTACGTATGTATGTATGTATGTATGTATGTATGTATGTATGTATGGACTCCAGGAGTGATCACACTCTTCCTATACACACAACATACGTATGTATCTATGTATGTATGTATGTATGTATGTACGTATGTATGTATGTATGTATGTATGTATGTATGTATGTATGTATGTATGGACTACAGGAGTGATGACACTCTTCCTATACAACAACGTATGTATGTATGTATGTATGTATGTATGGACTCCAGGAGTGATCACACTCTTCCTATACAACAACGTACGTACGTATGTATGTATGTATGTATGTATGTATGTATGTATGTATGTACGTATGTATGTATGTATGTATGGACTCCAGGAGTGATCACACTCTTCCTATACAACAACATACGTATTTATCTATGTATGTATGTATGTATGTATGTATGTATGTACTCCAGGAGTGATCACACTCTTCCTATACAACAACATACGTATGTATGTATGTATGTACGTATGTACGTATGTATGTATGTATGTATGTATGTTACATACATAGATACATACATACATACATACATACATAGATATATACATACATACATACATACATACATGCATACACACACACACACCTGAGCTCGGTGACGCGCTTGCTTTTGATGTTGGCCTAAGTGTGTAAGTGAGTAAGTTAGTAAAATTTAGTAAGTTAGTAAGTTAGTAAGTTGGTAATTTGGTAAGTTAGCAAATTATCAAGTGAGTAAGCTGGTACGCTATTAAGTTAGTAAGTTAGTAAGTTAGTAAGTTAGTAAGTCAGTAAGTCAGTAAGTCAGTAAGTCAGTAAGTCAGTAAGTTAGTAAGTTAGTAAGTGAAAGTTAGTGAGTGAGTAAGTTAGTAAGCTAGCAAGCTAGCAAGCTAGTATGTTAGCATGTTAGTAAGTTAGTAAGTTAGTAAGTTAGTAAGTTAGTAAGTTAGTAAGTTAGTAAGTAAGTAAGTAAGTAAGCTAGTAAGTCAGTAATCTAGTAATCTAGTAAGCTAGTAAGCTAGTAAGCTAGTAAGCTAGTAAGCTAGTAAGTAAGTAAGTAAGCAAGCAAGCAAGTAAGCAAGTAAGCAAGTAAGCAAGTAAGCAAGTAAGTCAGCACATGCGTATGAGTAAGTAAGTCAGTAAGTAAGTCAATAAGTCAGTAAGTAAGTCAGTAAGTAAGTCAGTAAGTAAGTCAGTAAAGTAAGTCAGTAAAGTAAGTCAGTAAGTAAGTCAGTAAGTAAGTCAGTAAGTAAGTCAGTAAGTAAGTCAGTAAGTAAGTCAGTAAGTAAGTAAGTGAGTAAGTGAGTACATGTGTATGTATGTATCTATGTATGTATGTGTGTATGTATGTATGTCTCTCTGTATGTATTGATATGTATGTCTGTCAGACCGCAATGGCCTTGGAGATCGGGCGGTCCCCTGATAAGAAACAAGAAACATTACACATGCACACACAGAACAGACACAGGCAACTTCGACATGAGAGTAGGGCAACCCTCACGCGGCTTTGTCTTGTCTATTTGTTCCGTCCTGCCCGATCAATATTTTGTGTATGCAAACAGGTAGGCAAATTGAGACAAGATTGGTGGGATATGGAGGCGAACAGTGAACAGTGACAACATTGAGGACAGTATTAGGGCGATGTACACAGTGAACAGCGACAACATTGAGGACAGCATTGGGGCGATGTGTACAGTGAACAGTTACAACACACTGGGGCGATGTGAATTGTTGTCCTGTCTGGCCGACACGCCTGTGAAATATAGATAGTGAGATAGGTAGGGGGGGGGGGGGTGTGTTGGTTGTGCTGATGCAGTGTTGGTTGTGCAGAGCAGGGGCAGGCAGAGAACATTCACACATATATATAAAATTCCGTCTATCTTTACAAATGCGTAAAGGGTAAAGATACATTAAGCATATCTTCATACATATTCTTTCATGACACATAAGGGTGCGGCGGGCGAGCAGCGGCGACACCACGACCAGCACATGGTCTTATGACACGCATGGTCTCTTCTCGAGCCAGAACATAGCAGACCAACGCGTCGGCAACATTCAGGCGACGGGTGGTGCAAAATTGTTGACAAAAGCGCAAAATTTAGGCAAAAGGGG
>WBZZ01000823.1:0-20506 GCA_019918135.1 Paulinella micropora
AACTTTAACGAACAATGCGATTTTAATAATCAAACTATCACTAATGGTGGAAATATAACATATAATGGGGCGAGGATATTAAACCAAAATGGAGGAGATATTCTTTTCACAGACATCAGGAGATTATCAGTATTTCTTATTTACTCTAAATACGCTACAAGTGGAACCGCGAACCAACGAGGTTATGTATTTACGAATGTAGCATCTGATGTAAAAGGGGCGGGACTTTATATTTCAAAACTTTTGGATAATAAAAGTGCTTCGTCTGACATTGTCCGTTTTTTAAACAATGCGGGCGGTAATGCGGTTTTATGGTGCTTTGGATATGAACTCAAACAACATAACAAATGGCGGAACAATAACAGGAACGACAATTACTTCAACCGCGGGGATATCAACGACGACACTAACCGCAAGCGGATTAATCACGGCAAATGCGAGTATATCAACAACAACAGTAAACCGCGAGTGGATTAATAACGGCAAATGCGGGGATATCAACAACGACATTGGCAACAAGCGACAAAATAACAACAGCATCAAGGCAAACCGATAATCATATGCAACTCAACGAAAGGAGTGGGAGCGTCAGGTGGTTTAGAAATATACGGGACGGCTTCAAATATCGCAGGGGCTCACTTACAAGCAATAACAACGGCGGATGCTTATCCAACATTTCAATTATTGAATTGGGCACACGACAATGTCAATTTAAGTTTTGATGCTTATTTTTGACGGCACGAACTGGAAATCATCTTCTGCGTCATCTAACTTTCTAATTCAAAAAGGTGTAAAACTCACTTTTTATTATAATTCAGGAACAACTGTGGGAAAACAATATATCTTACACTGAGGCGATGAACATTAATACATCAGGAGAGGTAGTCATCCCAACAGCATCCAGCGGTTTTTTAACCATACGAAAAAGACCCGCTTTTACCGTTGACGCACAACTATATTTTAAATCGGGAGGATATACGAATTATGGAGTAATTGTTTCTTCTACTGGTTTGCTTCACGCTTGACTACTTCAAACTCTACTACTGGCGAGCCGTCTGGTAGTTATAATTATATTCCGCTAAATGGTGCTTGGACAAACTCATCGGATAGACGGCTTAAATCAGATATTAAAACATTAGACTGCGGTGATTGTTGCGAGAAACTAATGAAAATAAATTGTTGTTCGTATTATTTGAAATCAGACGAGAAGAAAAGAAAAAAAGAACCACGGATTTATCGCGGACGAAGTAAAAAAGATTTTTTCCAGAATTTGTATCTGAAAGTGGAATGAAAGCGGAAGATGGAGATGGCTACCTTGAAGGCATAACATATACAAGTTTTATACCGATATTAGTTAGTGCTTTTCAACACATGGCAGAAAAGGTAGTTAATTTAGAAAAACAAAATAATAATCTCATGAATATACTACAAGACCAAGCAAACCAACTAGCAGAAATCCGAGCAGTCGTATTTTCTACTAATGCCTCCTAGATTACACCCCCCACCGCCAGTCATTGAAATAGACGGCGAACTAACACCAGAGTTGAAAAATCGTGTTTTAGACATTTCATTGAAGAATGAGGAAAAAAAAGTAGAGCACGAATTGGAAGATAACTGGAATTGTTGTTGTATAAAAAACAGACCAACCCACAGCCGACTTATTAAATACTTATTTCAAATGGGTATCATTATCTCCATTATAACCCTTTGTATCGTAAGGCTATCTGAAAAGAACTTGCCTTGTGAGGTTGCTAATACTTATGTCGGAATCCTAACACTATTGATT
This sequence comes from Paulinella micropora, assembly GCA_019918135.1. Taxonomy (NCBI): domain Eukaryota; phylum Cercozoa; class Imbricatea; order Euglyphida; family Paulinellidae; genus Paulinella; species Paulinella micropora. Next base: position 1,787 of record WBZZ01000823.1, read on the forward strand.
GGCATTTGCCTTCCATCACCTTCTTCAAAGAAATGATATTTTACTCATGCACTTCGTGCCTTCGTAAAACATCGTCCACCATTAAAGTATAAAAACGATGTTTGAGAATAAGCGAGAGTGCGTAGCACGAAGCGCAATTCTCAAATATCAAAGAAATGAACATTCATATACTTGAGTTTTATACCACATAGCATCATTTGAGCAAATTAAAGGAATGGCTTCATCAAAACTAATACACCAATCTGAAATTGGCTTATACACACATTTAAATTTAGTTTCTATTCCTTTTTGAATACAATAAACACAACTTTCATTTTTTTTCTCACTGACACGTGAGTAAAAGTCGCAGGCAGTCCGACCAAACACAGACCACATAAACAAGAATATTAAAATCATTTTTTTATATTATACAAAATATATGATGAGTGAGTTCAAATACCAAAAGATTATTTTTCTGAGCAATGATTTTGCTGGAGGAAGCAAAACATTTAATAAAAATATTCAAATGTCATTCACACCCACCAAAATGAATGTAAAATTTATCCACTATATGAACGACCAGACCGAAACCAAAACCAGAATTCTTTACATGGACAGAATTGGAATTATTGGAACATTTGCGGACAGCACCACAGCAAACATTTCAAATCTCGGGTATAATTTGGGTGTCGTCGGATGGACTGACGGACAATATACATTTAAAGTCCTTGAAACCGACAGCGGAAATATTGATACAGGAAATTTAGCGGGCCGAATTGTTGTATGTTTGGAATTCTTAGGATAATAATGATATTTATCAACTACACTCTCGTTGCTACTGCAACTCCCGTTTGTTGATAAACATCGAACACCGATTTATTTTAAACCAAAAAGAATAAACGATGTTTTAGAATAAGAGAGAGTGCGACAGCACGAAGCGCAATTCTAAAATATCATGCTTAAGATTAACAATGTCAAGGTGAAGCCTGTGAAGCAGGATGGAAACGGAGATAAAAAAGCCAAGGGTTATAAATTATTCAATGAGCCGTATGCTAACATATTTTTGCTTGCCCGTAAGAAGAGCGGTAAGACGACAGCACTCTTTGAAATACTGAAACGGACAACAGACAGAAGAACCCGTATTGTCATTATTGCTTCAACGATACACAAGGACTACATTTATAAAGCAATGGTAAAGCACTTTAAGAACAGAGGCAACCCGATGGCAATATATACCTTTCTTAAATCAGATGGTGTTAATGTCATTGATTATGAGTTAGACAAACTGAACAGACATGACGAGCAACACGAAGGAGAAGTAAAACAAGACAAAGAAGAAATAGAGAAGCCACAATTTCTTTACTTTGGAAAAGAAGAAAAAAAGAAACAGAGCACCGCAGAGGCAAAAGAAAGGCAGAGTAAGTATATAACTCCAGAGGTTGTTTTTGCTTTGGACGATTTAGGGAGTGGATTAAGAGACAAGTCCGTAAGTGATTTGTTAAAAAAGAACAGACACTATAAATCAAAGGTTATTATGTCTAGTCAGTATTTGAACGACCTACGGCCAGAAGCCATTAAGCAGTTAGATTATTTATTAATCTTTCCGGGGCAATCTCAGGACAAAATGGAACTCGTGTATAAACACTTAGACTTATCTTTTGACTTTGATTACTTTCTTCAAACGTATCACGAAGCAACAAAGGAACGATTTAATTTTCTTTATGTCTCAAGTGTTGATGATGAGTTAAGAAAAAATTTTAACTTTCGTCTCAAGTAAAAAAATTTAGAATTAATTATTTTTTATGTATTATATATTCATCTATCTTTTATGGTAGTTAAAACAACTCGTGTTGAAGTCATTCCAACAATCGGCAAACGAACTATTAACTCAAGCACAAACATGGCTGGAGGTAAAAAGAAGACTGGTCGCAAGAAGAAGCAAGGAGGCAAGGGACAAGCAGGTGGTAAAATCAACTGGCAAAAAGTTGGCAAAACGGTCTTTGCCGTTGATAAATTTCTTCGCGGTAATAAGTTAATCTCAAGGACTGCTGGAGCATTAAGTAGTGTCGGGGTGCCTTACGCAGGTAGTGTAGGTGCTGTAGCATCAAGACTGGGGTATGGTAAGCAGAGAGGACGCGGGGCCTTGAAGTTCTAAAAGATAGTTATCAACTACACTCTCGTTGCTACCGCAACTCCCGCTTGTTGATAGCAATCGAAAACAGATTAATTTTTTCCTAAAATAAAAAAAACGATGGTTTAGAATAAGTGAGAGTGCGATAGCACGAAACGCAATTCTAAACTATCTATAGAATGGTTGCTAAAACCAAAACAACAAAGAAACAGAAATTAAGACCCCCGCGGGTTTATAGGAATAAAAGCGGGAAGCCGTATATTATCCAGAAGGGTAAAAAATATTATCTTAATTTCGGTAAAAAGACAAATGATATGAGCACACTTCAAATTGTTAAACTTTTTATGAAATATCTAAATCGGCCAAAATCAAAGCGGACACCTAAGCGAAAAGAAGACTTAAGAAAAGTCCAGAGCCTTTCAGAGATTGAGCAAAATACTAGAACCGCCATTAATGACCACTTAGACAAACTCAGAAAGGAAAAATACGAAAAGATTGATGAGATTGACCAAAAAGAGAAAAAAGCACAGGCGGATGCTGAAGAAGAAAAGAAGAGGCAGGAGCGTCGCGGAGACGCAGATGCAAAGGAAAGGCAGGATGATTTAGCAAGGATACACCGCAATGAACTATCCGATATCAAGGAACGACAAGAACAAAAAGCCAGAGAACTAAGAAGGGAGCAAAAACTCATAGATGATGTAAAATATGAAGAAGATAGAAAAAATAGGATACAAGCATTACCACCGCCACCACAATATCAATATATTATGCCACCACAGCAGGGACAACCACAAGCACCGCCACAATTTGGAGCACCGCCACAAGCACCGCCATTAGGAGCACCACCCCAAGCACCAGCCTTACCTAATTTAGGAGATGAAGCACCATTGAAAACGAAAGAGCAATATGAGGAAGAAAAAAAGCAAAAGCAGAAAGATATTGAAACACTGAAATTAGCAGGATATACAGATAAATTCATTAAAAAGATGAGTCTCAAAGACTTACAAAAAGCCAGTCAAGATATTCAGATGGCTATAGCCACAGCGACATCTTTAGAAGAACAGAAAAAATTAGCAGAAGAATATAAAGAAAAACTTGAAAAGGAAAAAAAGAAAGCGGAAGAAAAGGGTAAGCATCTTGAAAATTTACAAATTAATCAATTTTTAATCTCTGGATTTTCAAAAACTTATCACCAACCATTACCATAAAAGAGTTAGCACAGGCTTTAAAAAAGAGACTAGATAATGACGGTCATAACAAATTAAATTACAAAGACACTTCAAAGTGGATTATTAACATGATTAAAAGGTTTAATATTGATGTTGGAAGTGAGGTGGAAAACGTAAAAAGAAAAGTAGCAGATTATGCTAGATATGAAGATTATATGGGCACTAGTGAGCAAAAAGGTAGTGGAGCGAAGACATTAGAAGAATTAATTGATAAGGTATTTTCAATAAAAATAATTAAAAAATATTTATCCCGCAAAGATTGGAAACACACAATGAATAAAAAGGACTTTGTAAATACTCTAACGAACAAAATGACAATAGCCCCAAATGTTGATAAACAAGTTTCAAATGATTTGAATATTGACGAGGGAATGCCACTGGAGGGGGTTCCACCCCCTACCATACCCCCACCATTAGAGCCAAAACCAGAGCAACAGCAAGAGGAACCAGAAAAGTCAGCGGACGATGTTTATCAACAAACGAGAATGAGCGAAGCGAATGAAAGTGAAGTAGATAAATATCAGCAAGAGGGTGAGGGGCGGGGACTAATGACTAATGAAATAGACAACATAATGAAAAAATATGGATGGTATCTCGGAGCGATAGCCAGTGATGAAATCTACAAACTAAATCCAGAAAAAAGAAAGCGATATGGATTAATTATGAATTTGGACAATCACAAACAAGCGGGGTCTCATTGGATTGCAATATGGGTAAGTCTGGATAAAGACAGGAGTGTTGAAGTGTATGACCCTTTGGCTGAATATCAACCGACTGAAGACTTTCAACAACAAATGAAACAACTAATAGATAAAAGCCACCCAGATAGTTATTTATTGATGAAGGTCAATCAAGTAAAACAACAATCTGATACGAGCGACACATGTGGATGGCACTCAATGCGGTTTCTTTTAGAGCGAGAAAAAGGAGTGCGATTTAAATTTGCTAGTGGCTATACAGACTTAAAAGAGGACGAAGCGGAAAAATTAAAAGCACAGAATGGTTATGGATTTGACACCTTTTTGTAAAAGATATTTATTTGATATTTGTTTCAGACTATGTCTTCAACAAACATCGGGGGCTACGCACTTTTAAGGATTACAATAAGCATTAATTTTTTTTTTTGAAAAAGAAAAAACGATGTTTTAGAATAAGAGAGAGTGCGACAGCACGAATCGCAATTCTAAAATATCAATGGAGTACAAGGGAGGAAGAAGTTCGGGTATCTATTACATAAATAGTAAAAATAGAATAACGGGGACAGACAGCGACTTTACACACGAAGTCAATATGAAGGGGCTAGACAATCCCACACATTGTAAAATTCTTCATATTTATGTGCCGAAATCTTATTATTCAGTAGCCAGTCCTTACAATACTTTTACATTATCCGAAGACGGATATGAGGCTTTAATTACAATACCTGAGGGCAACTACACAATGAACAACTTAAAAAATAAACTATCTGAGATACTGACGGCAGAAAGTCCGAATGATTATACTTATGTAGTCTCAAGCAACAATACCAACACAGAAGCGGAGGATGGTAAATTAACATTCAGTGTGTCAAACAATGGAGGTATTCAACCGCGGTTTATATTTGATGCTGGTACCCGTATTCATGAGGTAATGGGTTTTGATAGAAACTCAACATATTTCTTTGCTAATGATTTTATTAAATCGCCAAATGTAATTATTCTAACTGGTGAAAAGACTTTGTATCTTCAATCGGATTTGGTAAATGAAGGGGATAATCATGTGCTACAAGAAATATACACAGCCAACGAAATTCCTTTGGTTCTGTCATTTATGATGGAAGCGGGTCTGAGTATGGTAAAACATTGTCCGCTAATTCAAACAATGTATTCAGGTTTTACTTGACAGACGAAAACGACCAAGCAATAAATCTTAATGGTTTGGGTATCGTTATGACATTATTGGTTTATCGTGAAACGAATTATTTTAGTTTATTTAATTCATTCTTCAATCTGTTGAAAGCGAGGTAAATATGATATTTTACTCATGCCCTTCGTGCCTTCGTAAAACATCGACCACCATTACAGTATAAAAAACGATGTTTTAGAATAAGCGAGAATGAGCGTAGCGAATGAAGCGCAATTCTAAAATATCAAAAGATATTTTAATTTTGATTTAATTATTTATTTTTTTCTATAAATATATTTCGTGTATTAATCAACTTACACTACTTCAAAAACAAAACAAAAAATGCCGGTCCAATACGGAGGAGAACTAGTCCATCAGACTAAGGAACTGCTCACTGGTAAGTATGAATTAACTAAACTTACCACCCGTGAAGGCTCGCAACCTGTCGCACTTACTACTGCTGGTGGTATGGAAAACACCTTTGAAATTCCTACTCGTCCTTTGAACCTTGCGAGGAGTGTGTTGCGATCTACTTACACTCCGTCTGGTGCGGGGGGTGCGGGCCGCTACAATCGTATCTATATGGATTGTCTGTCTATGATTAAAACTATTGAATTGCGGAGCCGAAGCGGGCAGTATCTGTGTAATCTTCAACATGTGGGTAATTACACTAAGGTGATATGGAAACCAGAAATGAAGTATGAAAAATTTATGGCACTTGAAAACCATGGCGGTGGTGTGGGTAGTGGTGCTATGCTTCAAAAGTGTAATGCTGGAAAAGTTGAAATTGGAACTAGAGCAGAGAGAAAAGCAATTACTGATGCGGCAGATACCGCAGGTCTTAAGGCTGCAGTTCAAGCAAACTACAAAGTGCCTCTTGTTAATGCTCGTCGCTACGATGATACTGCTCTCGCCGATAGCACTGCGGGGGATTATAGTTTGGTAAATGTTCCTTTTGAGGAGGCTAAGTATTTTGAAGGTGGGGGTAATAATACTGCCACCCCTGTTATTAATGTTAAGTTTCCTTTGGGTATGTTGTTTGGCACTATTTTTGAACTGGATAAGACTATCGGATTTAATGAAATTTTGGATTTGCGGATTGTGTGGGCTGAAACCAACCGCTCTTCATTCTATGGTGCTGATGCGAGTGCTATCTCTGCTGGTGCTACCGCTACGACCGCTGGGGCTATTGTCTCTAACCTAAATCTATTCCTTGCTGTTGAGACTGACCCAAATGTCATCCTCGGAGTCCAGCAAAAGATTGCGGGTGAAGGCTTTCCATTTAAGATTGAGTATCCCATCGCTTGGAAGCAGAGCCTCTCAACACAAACTCAAAATTATGTTATTAAGATGAACCGATCGCAGGGTGAAAGAATTCGTCGTATTTATACTTCCGCCTTTCATTTCACTGAGAGTGCTAATACTTCTTTTGATAATGACAACAGAGCTGGTGTAAAGGTTTTAAAATACTATACAACCCTTGACGGCTCTCGTCTCCAGCAGTTTGATATTGACACACAGGAAAATGAGGACTATATGATTTTGAAAGATAAGTTAAAGGGAAGTGCTATTCTAAACAGCGATGTCTATCATTACAATTGGTTTCATGTAGATACTTGGGACAATAACCGTCCTCTGTGCGATAAGGATACCGACGGCTATGAGGTGAGCGGTCTAAGCCTAGACACAGAGAGGCGATATGAATTTGTCGGCAGTACGGGCCCTGATGCGAGTGGTGGTGGTATAACTAATCTCAATCACTACACTTATGCTATCCTTCAACGAAGTGTGCTTGTGAAGGGAATTGAAATTTTAATGTCGTAAGTGCTTTTTGAAAAACCACTTACAAACTCAAAAAAGAGAAAGAAAAATAAAAAGAATAATAAAAATAAAAAATATTTTTTTTGTTTTATATACCCAAGAGATGACTACTCACCAGCGAAATTTAATCGCACAAAATCCTGACGGAGAATTTATAAATGTCAGGGTTGGATATGATGGGGATATTGAAACAAATAATTCCAAAACCGCTTTTGGTGAAGCAGTAGTAGGTCAATTAACACCAGTATTACAAGAAATCTTTTCATATACCATTAATACTAGGATATGGACAAAAACAGAAACAAAATCGTCTGTGTCATTTTTGAATAATATGGCTGAATTGAAAACAACAGCGGATGCTACGGCAGATGCTAGACTGGTAAGTAAAAGGATAATAAAATATAGAACTGGAATGGGTGTCCTAGCCCGATTTACTGCTCTATGGACAACGGACGATACAAAAGATTACTATTCATATATTGGAATAGGAAATGACCTTAACGATGGATTTTATTTTTACAAAAATCAAGCAGGAATGAATATCGCACATTATGCGGGAGGTGGTGCAGATTATATTGACCAAGAAGACTGGGACGACCCTTGCGATGGAACTTCGGCTATGCCAAACTTAGACTGGAGTAAAGGAAATGTATTTCAAATTCAATTTCAATATTTAGGTTTTGGTGCTATTAAGTTTTATATTGAAAATCCCATTACAGGATTATTTCAATTAGTTCATATGATTGACTATGCGAATGCTAATAATGGTGTAAGCCTGCGAAATACGACATTACCTTTTACAGCGGTAATTAGAAATGATGCAAAGACTGGAATACAAACTCTTAAAACAGCGAGTGCTAGTTTATTCATTGAGGGTTCTAATACTATTAATACGAGTATAACGAATACTGCGGAAGGGACTGAAGCAGGTAATATAACTGAAAGCCCCATTTTGAGTATCATGAATAAAGCACTATTCAATAATAGCCTAACCAACTATTCAAATGTCTTTCCTTCCTTGGTAAGTATTACAAATGAAGATACTAAGTCAAATGTCGTCAGAATGGTATTGAATGGGGCGCTAACAGGGGCTGGTTTTGCTGATGTTGATGCCACAACTTCAATCGTAGATACAGACAAAAAAGCAACAGCCATCGCCAACGGAACGACAATTTTTAAGATTTATGTAAATGCTGGCTCTACTCAACAAATTAATCTCAGAACCTACGATATTCAATTAATGCCTAGCGATATTTTAACATTCACACAAAAGGCAGTGTCGGCAGGTAGTGGTGGTAATATTAATGTTATCGCTAACTTCATAGAAGACCAATAAAGCAAAAAAAAAATTGATGGAAGAGGATGTAATATCAATCACAAATATTTTTTTACCGCATCTTTGTTATTAAAATAAGGTTGTTGAATTAAATATTCAAGGTATGGTTTATCAATCTTAGCAACATCTTCAATTTTCATTTTTTTATACTTTCCATATTGAAGAACAACATCTTTCTTTAATATACATCCTTCTTCTGTACATGTAGCACTCGCTATTTCTTCGCCTACATTAGCCTTTATTTCCGTAATTCCAGTTTCTTTTAAATCTGCTGTCGTAAAAGGAGTGCTTTCTTCCTCCATCATTTTCGTCAATGTCTCCTCTAACGGAATAACTACTTTCACATTGTCATCGCGGTGTTTGTATTGCTCATAGAAAGATACAATGTCAGGCTTAGTCCATGTAATTGTCGGCTTTTTTATTTCACCGCCAAGGTTCCATTTTTCAATTTCATTCAAGTAGTCTTGTTTGGTGTTGAGGTCAGCCATCTTATATATAAGATTTAATTTTATTTTTTATTATAAATATTTTTTTACTTCACTTTTAATGTCAGTAAATTTATCAAACCACGGCTGTTTCATAACCCATTCAAGATATGGTTTGTCAATGGTAGCAACATCTTGAATTTTTTTTCCTTTGTATTTGCCAAATGGAAAAGTATCCTTTGGTTTTCCTTCTCTACTTTTTTCAATCGCCTTAATTTCTTCATTAATTACCTGTTGCACATCTTTTACGGAAAAGAATTCCTTCTTCTTCTCAATTGAAAGTTGTTCAAATTTTTCACATAGTCTGGTGAGGGTGGTCATTGGTATATATAGAGTGGTAAAAAATTTTGTGGAAAAAAATTAATTATTTGATATTTGATATTTTGTTCTGACTGCCGTCATCACAAAACATCGTTTTATAATTTAATGGCCGACGATGTTTGAGAATAAGAGAGAGTGCGTAGCACGAAGCGCAATTCTCAAATATCATTAATATCCAAAAGGTCTAGTTTCAATCGCATTCTCTACAATTCCAATAACTTGTCTTTTCGTATATGTAAAACTAAATATCTTTTCTAAGTATTCGCTTGTTATTTTTTTCTTTTGTTTATCTCTTGTAATTTTGTTGTTTTCTATTATAACTACTTTTCCAGACTTCTCAATTCGCTTAGCAATCCGTAATTCTTCATCAGTCTCCAACAATTCATCCAGTTCATTTTTACCATTCTCAAATAATTCAGTGTTTGTAATACCTAGCCCGCAACTTATTACACTTAACATATTTGGTAAATTCAATGCTTTTTTTGTTTCATAGTTCATACTAAATCCTTTTACTTTCATACTGGCTTTACCATTATCTAATAAGTATCCATAACATTTCGGCCCGCCTCCCACAAAGGTTTTTATTTTTGCTCCTTTCAATTCATCTGTCCAATCTCCCAGTAAATCGCCTGTCTCTACATCCACCTCATTAATTTCTTTGTTAGTCGTATATATTACACTGTCTGTGTCATGATACAATATCCTATTGCCTAATCTGTCCATCATATTGTAAAGTCTCATTCTCGCGTGGCATGTAGTAAATAAAGCAACCACAATATTTGTTTTAATCGGGTCGCTCACCGCATCCTGTTTTAAGTCATAACTGGCTTCTACAATTTTGTCGTTAATTATGTTAATATTTATATTATCCACTGATTTATCGTTCAATAGTTTGTATAATGTATCTTTATCCTTTATCATTTTGTTCTGTGTTTTATTTTGTTTCTGTCCAAACTTACCCCATAAAGAGTTCAAGCACAACTTAGCCACTGCTCGCCGTCCTTCGTTTTTAAATATTTTGCTTTCATCCATCTTTACACCCATTTTGATTTCCATGCTGTTTATGTAATTTTGCTTTTCTGCTTCCGTATTACATCCCGCGGGGTATCCGCTGGACTCTTGTTTTACTTTCAAGAATGTCTTTATGTATTCTTTGAATAGGCTACTGCTTTGTTCTTTCCAGTGCCATACTTCATATACTTTTATCAACTTATACCCTTTCTCTAAGGCCTTGTAAATTTCTGGAGTTGCCCATGTGCCTGTTATTGCTCGTTCTTTATCTGTGTGCTTACATTCTCCATGTTGCTCAGTCATTCCGCACTTATCGCATAAGTAATACATCATCTTACCTCTGTCCGCCTTCGGTAAGACTGGGTGTAGTAATACTCTAGGTGGTAGCATCTTAACCTTAGCCACTCCGAAATATTCTCTGTTTATAATTTTATTTTTCATTTCATTTCTTTCCTCCTCATTGTTTGGTCTAATAATTATATGGTGTCCGCTTGGATAAAGGTCGTAATACATCACAGTCGGATAAAGTGAGCATATGTCAATATATTTCGCATACTCATTATCATGTCGTGATTTCCAATATAATGTCAAAGCATTCACTCTACCTCCAAACATTGCCTCTCGTGGGTTTAGTCCTTCTTGTTCAGTAATTTGTTCGTTTGTATCCTCTGCCAGTCTTTCACTGGTTTTCATCAGGCTCCATTCGCACTCCCAGACACTTATTACTTTTGCTTGTTCGTTAAGTTGTTTTTCTCTTCTCATTGTTTCCTTGTATAGTTCGCCCATTGTCTTATTCTTCTTCACATTCAAAGCATTGCTATTCCAACACTTATCACATCCGTGCCAATGACACCGTAAAACTCATAAGCGGTTTTGTTTTTCTCATCCCATCCATCTACATACACACGAGATCGCCCGAGTTGAAACATTTTTCACCTCCGTTGAATGCGTGTTTAATATCAGTTTTATCTAACCTGCTTCTGTATGCTAACCATTCTACACAAGCCCTAGAAGTCATCCTGTTTTGCTTTTCCGCTTTCAATATCGCAATTGAATTCTCTGGCATAAACTTAGCACGATACAAAGCCATAACACAACTCGCAATAGTTGTATATTGAAAAGGGTCAATACCAAACTCTAGAAACTGGTTTCTAAAATCTATACAACCCTTTCTTAGTATATCAACATCTGAATGACAATACTCACCGATTTCCTTCGCCATATCAAAGTGGTTATGTGCTTTCACTTGTTTGTCATACCATTCAAGAAATTCTTTTCGTTTATCTCCTCGCATCGTGTCGTAGCCGTAATGTTTCTTATGTGGCATTACACCGACATAGTTTCTATTTTTTGCCGTATTGAAGAAGTGCGGGAAGAAACCTTTCTTAAGTTCCGTAAGTCCGAATGTCTTTGGAAAGTCTGACAATGGCATCGTAAGAAAACTTAGGCTGTCTATAAACCGATACTTCTTAAGTGTCATCATCATAATCTTACCACCTTCATAGATTACAAATGGAGTTTGTCCATTATCAACCAACCACTTAAGAATAAACTGACAATCATAACCGCGGGCATTGTGCGCAATAAATGTAAATCCGCTGTGTTTAGTGTCAAAAGCCCAATTACAGAAATCTTGAATGTTCTTGTGAATTACTGGCGGTTCCTTCGCATCGTAATACTGGCTTTCCGCATGATTAACAATGTGCTCGCCTGTGTCCTGTGTCGCTTCAAAGTCAAAGAATATGTATTGCTCTGACGGCTGTAAGATTTCTTTTTGGACTATTTCACATTGGTGTTCAAGCGGTTTCACTAGTTTGCAATTTCGGCATTTCGCATATCCGCATTTGTGCTCATCCTTCTTTCTGTAATTCAGCCCGCACGATTTACATTTCGCTTTAATATCGCAGTTTGTCGTCCTATGATTATTAAAGCATTCAGTGTTTGGAAACATTCTATTACACTGCTCACATTCTTTCCACTGGCTCTTGTCATTTATTCCCTTACATCCGTTGGTTTCACAGATACTACATTTTGCTTCACAGGCGTGTCTTTTTTGGTATCCCCTTAGACACAACTCACAGAAGTTTTCCTTTCCTATCATAGACTTTATGTTAGTTATGGCATCGTAATGTCCTTCAGTCTTTAGAATGTAAAGGTTAGTCAGCCGTTCTCCGTTCGCATTAAGTAGTTCTGTTTTATAAATGATTTTGTCAGGAAATTCAACAATAACCAGATTGTATTTAATGTGATTAGCAAATGTATTAATTTCTGGTATTCCACACACATCCTTAATGACGTTTGCTTGGCTGTGTAAAGCCTCAGCCATTTCCTGCTGTATCTTTCTTTTTCCCATTAGTATTGTCTTGAATTTTGGATGTTTTTCAATTTTTGCTTTGACAACAACGATTGCTCGTGCTAAACATAAGTTATCGCTGTTTGTAATACAGATTACTCCTTTCTTTCTGTATATATCCAATTTGTTCAAAACCTGTAGCCTTGTCCCGCCCGTAGGCATTTTAACAGATTTCAACACAAATTTTAATTTATCAAAGTTTATTCCGTTCTCATCCATGTAAAGACTTTCGTTGCTTTTAAATATTGCTGACAATCTTTCTAAAACTTTTTCAACAGAGATTTGATTAACTTTGTGCAAGCCTGTTGATACTTTTCCATAGTAATCAACAAACTCAATACCTAGGCTAACCTTATCTTCGGGTGCTTGTCGTTTTACAAAGTCGTTTAACACAATCTCAATAAATCTTATCACATCGCGCATCGTGAATGATCGGAAGTTGCCGTTAATCCTTACCGCATATCGGCTTTCATTTATTCCTAGTTCGTGTTCCTTGCTGTCGTCCCTCATGATATCATAATTACCATACCGCAACAAGTCTCTGTAATTTTCTTTCATCTCTTTTTTCTCTTCAATCGTAGGTAAAGGTGGCGCTATTGGTATAGCATGGTGCTCAAAATACACCGCACCTCTTACTTGGTTCAAGTAGTTTTGGGCTGTCGGTGTATCAATTTTATACCCCCTTACCTTCGGTTTGATATATAACACATCCCGACTCATGACAGACTTTATTTCGTAATTTATCTTATATTCCCTTAATCTATCCAACCTGTAGACCTTGCCGTTATATGTGTGTGTCTCCATGTTTGATAATATATCAGTGTGTCAATTTTTTTTCTAAATTAAATATTAAATAGAAATTTTTTATATTTATAAATTTTCAATCATTTAAATAGAAATTAAAATTTTTTCATTTTTTGAAATATGTCTTTTGGAGTTATTGTGTGTAATAAGTGCTGATTGAGATACACCTATAAAATTACATAACTCACAATAATATTTTTTACTCTCTCTTATTTTATCAAACCTCTCCTTTTGCTTACAATTTAAAATGTTTTTGTTTATTGCCTAGTATTACTTTTGATACTCTCTAACTTTCTTACTTTCTTTTTCATAATATTGTTTATGATATTGCTTGTGGTATTGTTTTTGATATTCAATTCGTTTCCTTTCGTTCTCATCTTTAAATTCTCGTTCATCAAATTTATGACGTTCTCTTGTTCCATCAGTAATATTAGGGCCAATAGCATTATTTAAATTTAATGTAGGTTTCAATTCATCTATATATTTCTGTTCAACCGCCCTTTGTTTATCAATGTTGTAATTTTCAATTACTTCCTCGTGAATTAAAACACACTTAAAATTTTGAAGTCCTTTATTCTTCATATGATTGTATAACTTTCTATTAATTCCTTTCTTGCAGAGTAATTTATGATGACTGAACCTGCTTGATAATCTTTTTTGAATTGTGCTTCCAATGTAATATTCCTTGTCGGTTTGGTCTTCAGCATTAAAGATTTTGTAAATTTTCAAGGTTCTCATTTCTCTCTCTATATATATATAATACAAATATTTTATTTCTTTAAAATAATTAAATTTTTTTAAAAACGATGTTTGAAAACGACAAGCGTAGCGGTCGGCTTTCAAATATCAATAGGTAGCAGTTTTTCTTTCTTTTGTCTGTCTGTATTTGTTATAAATAGATAGACGAAATAATGAATAACGGCTCTTAGTGGAAAAACACTTCTCACAATGTTATATTTTTTGACTGAGAATTTCTGGTAAAAAAATCCACCTCGTCGCCACGGCGCTAGTGCGCTGGTGCGCTGGCGCAGTGGCGCAGAATTTGATAATGACTGAAAGTCTAATCCACGAAGAAAAATAGAACGAAATTCATAATAAGAGAGATTTTAATGAAATTGTTGTTTTGAACTTAGAGAGAATAGGTAGCCTCAAAACACAATAACGGCTCTTAGTGTGGTTTCTGTAGAGAAACTGCACTGAAGATCCGTGCCAAAGTGTGACCCTATACTACTAGACTTTAGACTTTTCAGTGCATTTAGGTTGTAGCTTGAAATAAGTCATCCCAGTAGTCCTGCTTCTGGTTTGTCTTTAGGAGTATAGTTTCCGTAAAGGAAACTGCTTTCCTATTAAACTACTACTACTACTAGCTTTCGTGAGGGTTTGTCTTTAGGAGTATAGTTTCCGTAAAGGAAACTGCTTTCCTATTAAACTACTACTACTACTACTACTACTACTACTAGCTTTTCGTGAGGGCAAGCACCATGTCCTCACTGATTATGTGGTCTGTATCTTTCTTTTGGTTCCCCACGGTGGCAACCCGCGCCCCCCCCCCCCCCCCCTTGTGTAATGTTGCCTTACAGTATCTTATAATTATGTCTGCTTTTATTTGTAATTTTTCTTGAACTGTTGAAGCTCGCGCTTCTTGTAACAATGTTTGTGTTAATTTGAACGTTCATTGTGAAATACTATGTTGCGCATGGACATCTACTCTGAATAGGCGAAGTATAAAGGCAAGTGGATCATTGTCTTTCGCAAAAATCTGGGAGCTTCTGGTGCCTCTGCAGTCGTCAAGGACTGCAGGTCAGACAGACTATACATACATAACGACATTTTCAGGTCAGGACTGCCGTTATACGCATTCATGCATGCTTAGGCATAATTCAAAGCATATATATATATATGATCATTTATGTTGGATAGACAGGTCCAACCGCAAAGTATAAAACAAGCCGTTAAAATGTAGAAAACCAATATTAGACATATAGAAAAAAGTGTCCAACCCTTGTAAAAACCGACGAAGGTTTTCTAAAAATCAACAAACTAAGCACACTAAGAGAGATTAAGACATATTAAGCACATAGTCCATATTTTTACTACATAAAAATATATATAAATAAATTTTATATGGACTATGTGCTTAATATGTCTTAATCTCTCTTAGTGTGCTTAGTTTGTTGATTTTTAGAAAACCTTCGTCGGTTTTTACAAGGGTTGGACACTTTTTTCTATATGTCTAATATTGGTTTTCTACATTTTAACGGCTTGTTTTATACTTTGCGGTTGGACCTGTCTATCCAACATAAATGATCACACCCCGAAAGGGGGGAAGGGGGGGGCGGGTTTCAACGAAGTTGAAACGGGGGGTTGGGGGGATAATGTGAGAGTAAAAAAATGTAGTGCTTATGTAGTGCTTGTTGAGCACAAAAAGCAGTCCTGCTTCTTTTTGTATATGTGAGCACGGGAGAGAGAGTTTTTATAAAATACCGCTTTCTACCCCCTGTCCAACCCTTAGGTTGGACACGTCCGACCTTAGTTTTTGAAGGTTGGACACTTTTTATTATGTTTTTTTAAGGATTTTATATATTATTACTCTTACTATTAATCTTTTTTTTATCTGTCCAACCTGTCCAACCTTTTATAAGAAAAAAAAAAAAAAAGTGTGTCCCCCCTTTATAGGAGGGGGACAGGGAAAAGTTTTGGAAAAATGAAGCCAAAGGTTGGACAGGGGGCAGGAAGATGAATTTTATAAAAACTCCCTCTGCTCTCTCTCGCAGGTGTCCAACCTTTAATGACGGAAATCCAGTGGAAATCTAATGATTAAACCACAAATGGGGGGATAACACAATGAGAAAACCCAAGTCAATTCAATAAAAATGATTTTAATCAATGGGGACACACCAATTGATGCTCTCTTCGTTATCTCCCACTTGTTTCATTAAAGCAGAGAGGGAGGGAAAGACAAGGATTTCCTCCCTCCCCCCAACCTGAAGCGAAACGAGAAAGTAAGTTTTCTTTCTCGGGCTCCTCATGGTTCTGTCCAGAGGAACCCAAGCGAAAAGATAATCCTCGCTTCGCTCATTTACATGGCGAGTAAAATACTTGACATCCTTTTGAAAGGCGTCAAAACCATTCACCAAACTAAGCCCAACAAACCCAGCAGACACGCGTGTGAGTTGCATGTCTTCGGCAGGGGCTTTCTTTTCAACCCGCTCCCAAGTCTTCCAGAAACCTACAACCACATTCATTGTCATAAAAAGAAACGATAGACTTAGTGCTTACCAGCAGGGGCAGGGGTAGGGGCGATGTTCATTTCGCCGAGTTGGTCGGCTACTTCATTCGGCTCTCCCATTGCCTATTACACACGCCAAAAAGCAAGTGTAATAGAAATTTCTTTGAATTAGGGTGGGGTGTTAAACCCCTTGGTTTTGAAAAAAACCAATGTATGTTGATAATGTTGTTTTCTAAGTAAAATCAACATATTTTAAATCAACATTTTACACTAAAGTCTTTTTATTCCGAGTTGCTATCCGCACTCTCGGTTCTGAAGACTCTGTGCATGTTTCTCTTATGTTCTCGTTCGCTATTAATGCTATCGTTTATGTGCTCGTTAATACCATCACTGGAGTATTTGTTAAACGAAGAATTAAACGATAAATGTTCTTTTTCAATACCAACGAGAATTTTATTCATGACAATAGCGGAAAGTTGGCCACGATTGTCATTTTTCCACTTATAGAAATTATCTCGTTCTTTGTTTATTTTTTTTTCCAATTTTTTTTGTCTCATTCTAAAAAGTTTATCAGCCTCTACTTCATTATTTTCAATACTCAATCGTCGCAACATCTCATTAACCACCTCTAGTTTTACTATGTCTGGCTGTTTCTTTTCAACGAGACGAGAAATTTCTTTGTCTATTTTAGAAATTCTTTCCTCAGAATTTATTTTATATCTGATAAGTCTATCCTTGCTGTCTTTGAATTTCTAGGAATTCAAGCCAATCATCTCTAGTCTTGTTTTCTCTGGGAATTATGTCTTCCGACATAATAGACTAGGTCTGCGGCGTAGCGGCAGAAAAGCGAAATTCTGCCGCGACCTCTGCGGCGCGGTGGATGGAAGTCGTCCAAAGTGCCGCATGGTGATATTCGCGGAAATAGAATTTCTAGAATATCTCAAATGTATTTGAGACTGGCGGTAATACTTCAAATACCATTTTTTCTGGACGATCGGTAGGTTCAATCGGCGATGAGACTAATGGGTATTACGGCAGTCATTGAAATTTTGGGTTGCGGGTTCAATTCCAAAGGATGTCCCATCGCCGATATATACGAACCTTTTATTTTTTCTTAATTTTTTCGTCCATATCAAAATACTTCAAATACTTTTCTTTTTCAATAAATTGTCAGGGTGAGTTCTCTTGTCATATTAGTAAGGAAACATTCTGTTGAAAAATTGGTCGCCAGTTCAATTCTGATTGATGATAATGTGGCATGAAAACCACTCTTTTTGCTTAGCCATAACATTTTTTTTGGTGAATATAAGAGCAGGGTGAGTGATAATACCTTCTCCTGTTGCTGTCCGACCTTATTTTTGACTTAGAAAAAAATAGACTTGTCTTATATACACTACGATGTGGAGCGAAGATGACAAGAAGTTTGTTAGGCAGTTAAGAGTTGCTACAACTGAAAGTAAAATTTATGAGGTCGTGTCCAACTTCTACGATAGCGAATTAAAACCAAGTATAGCCTTTCATAATGCTATTATATCTTTATTTAGCACGCCAACGAGTGATGAAGAGGTGCTTGAGGCACTAAAGGTAATATATCCAAAATATGCTATCGTGTATCCAAACTTGAATAGTAGAAGGCAAAGACTTTCTGAGGTGAGAAAAAAAGCAATAGAGCCCAACCAAAGTGAAAAAGTATATGAAATGAGCAAACTGGATAAGTATTTTAATCTAAATGAAGACGAGCGGATTGATATCGTTGAGGGATATAAGAAAGATGTCAAAGCCAAAAATGAACAAAAAATACAGATTGATGTCCGTGATGTAATGGCTAAAATGAATGATATGATATTAAGTAATGATCCTTATCTTAAACTGCTTGCTTTGATGATAGCAATTGGAGCGAGACCTGTGGAAATATTTGATAAAAACACATATGAATTAATACCAGATAAACCGAGTTGGTTGCGAGTGAATAACCTAGCAAAAAAGAGAGAAGGACAAAAAAAGAATTGGACTGAGAGGCCTGTTGTCCTTTTCACTCCCCAGTTTGTAATAGAACAAGTAAATTCAATACGAAACTATTTCAAAAAGAAAAAAGCAGTTATCATTAACAACGAAGGTGTGCTTGATAAACAAAAGA
>WBZZ01000824.1:0-7500 GCA_019918135.1 Paulinella micropora
TCTCTTAATCCACTTCCTAAATCGTCCAAAACAAAAACAACCTCTGGTGAAATATACTTGCTCGGTCGTTCTTTTGGTTCTGTAGTTTTCTTTTTTTCTTCTTTTCCGAAATAAGGAAATTGTGGTTTCTCTATTTCCTCTTTGTCCTGTTTTACTTCACCTTCGTGTTGCTCGTCATGTCTGTTCAGTTTGTCAAGTTCATAGTCTATCACATTAACACCATCTGATTTAAGAAATGTATAAATCGCCATTGGGTTTCCCCTGTTCTTAAAGTGCTTTACCATTGCTTTATAAATGTAGTCCTTGTGTATTGTTGAAGCGATAATGACAATACGGGTTTTTCTGTCTGTTGTCCGTTTCAGTATTTCAAAAAGTGCTGTCGTTTTTCCACTTTTCTTACGGGCTAGCAAAAATATATTGGCATACGGCTCATTAAATAATTTATAACCTTTTGCTTTTTTGTCTCCTTCGCCTTCCTGCTTCACTGGTTTCATGCTGCGACCTTCGGTCTCCGCTTGCTTCGCCACTTCGTACTTGTGTGGTTCAATATATATATTTTACCTTATTTTTTACTTTAATGGTTGTCGTGTTTGTTTAAGACGTAGTCTGAAACAAATATCATCCTAAAAACTCTAAGCACACAACAATTCTTCCCGCTAAATTATCAGTATCTAATTCACCCACATCGCTTTTTAATACTTTAATTGTATATTGTCTGTCCGTCCAACCCACTACACCCAAATGATAACTGAGGTTTGAAATATTCGCTATATTACTATCTGCGAATGTGCCAATTATTCCAATTCTGTCCATATAAAGGATTCTGGTTTTTTGTCTCTGATTGGTCGTTCGTATAATGAATAAACTTAACATTCATTCTGGTGGGTGTGAATGACATTTGAATATTTTTATTAAATGTTTTGCTTCCCACAAAATCATTACTCAGAAAAATAATCCTCTGATATTTATATTCAGTAGCCATGATTATATACAAAGATTTTAAAAAATCTTTGAGCAAAAATATATATTATGTTAATAATATTCTTGTTTATGTGGTCTGTGTTAGGTCGGACTGCCTGCAACTTTACTCACGGGTGAGCGAAAAAAAGAATGAGAGTTGTGCTTATTGTATAAAGCAAGGAATAGAAACTAAATTTAAATGTGTGTATAAGCCTATGAGTGATTGGTGTGTTAGTTTTGATGAAGCCATTCCTTTAATATGTTCAAATGATGCTATGTGGTATAAAACTCAAGTATATGAATGCTCACTTCTTTGAACTAGAAGGTGATGGAAGGCATATCCCAATCAATAGTGTTAAAATTCCGACATACGTGTTGGCTACCTCGCACGGCAAGTTCTTTTCAGACAGCCTCACGATACAAATGGTTATCATGGCAATAATGATACCCATTTGAAACAGATACTTAATAAGTCTGCTGTCGGTCGGTCTGTTTTTTATACAACAACAATTCCAGTTATCCTCCAATTCGTGCTCTACTTTTTTTTCCTCAGTCTTTAGTTCTACTTCAAGAACACGAGACTTTTATTCGGGAGTTAGTTCGCCATGCATATCCATAATAGGCGGTGGTTGTATTATTGTTGGACATGATATTTTAGAATTGCGTTTCGTGCTCCGCACTCTCACTTATTCTAAAACATCGTTTTTCTTTATTGAAAAAAAATAAATCGGTTTTCGATGTTTATCAACAAACGAGAATGAGCGAAGCGAATGAGAGTGAAGTTGATAAATATCAAGGGAAAACGACTGCTCGGATTTCTGCTAATTGGTTTGCTTGGTCTTGTAATATATTAAGTAAAACTTTATTTTCTTTTTCTAAATTATTGATTACATCAATAGATGTAACTACCTTTTCTGATAATTGTTGAACCGCCTTAATTAATGGTGCGATAAACTCAGAATAACCTATATCATAACCAGCATCACCACTATCAACACATTTAACATCTTCTGGATTAATACTCACACCTTTCAATTCACATTCTTTTCTTTGCTTTGGACACGGAACCATGATTGTTTCTTTTATAAAACCGCCAAAATCTAGCATATTCATTGCTGTTAGTATGTCCTCTAATTCCTGTGCTATCAAACCCGTTCTCTGTTTCTTGTTGTCGTCAATCATACGATAGCATACTGGATTTAACTCATTAATAAAATCTAAGCCTAAACACTCTTTTATGTCTTCTTTTTTTCTCCTGTCTGAATATTGAATTGGATTAGACAATACCCATAATTGACCATCGCTCCCTCTCAACGACATTAAAGCAGTATTCGCATTATTTTCCCATATGAAACCATAAGTTGAATTATTATTCACTCTAAATCTTATAGCATGAAAAGATACACCACCTCCAACACCACCTGCTGGTGTTGTTCCTCCACGTAATGATTTACTCGCCCCAGAAGATGCCATATAAATACCCCAGTTTGTATCACCACTCTCCCACATAAATATTCCTTGCGCATTTGTTCCATCTGTTTGTCCTTGTATTCCTATCTTTGCTCCACTGGTTGAACCTGATGATGTTATTACACCATTTACTACACCTAGATAATTATGTATTGCTACACCTGCGCTATCTGCATACATCTAGTGTTTGTTCCATTTGGTGTAAAATATGTGACTCCGTTATTAGCAATATACATTGCAGTATCAAATAAAAATCCCGTTCCTTGGGCTTTTCCTGATTTGTAGTTAAAATTCAGATTAGTGCCTTTATTTATCTGGAAATTTGAAGTAGCATGACTTGATTTCCATATGTCGTTCCCATCGTAATAAGCATCAAAAGTAAGATTTATGTTATTGTGTGCTTGATTCATTTGTTGAAAAGTTGGATAAATATCAGTGGCTGTAAATGCTTGTATGTGTGGCCCTTGTAAAAGCGTTGGATTATCTACGACTGCTGGACCATACAATTCTAATCCTCCTGTTAGTCCTATGCATTTTGTTGTTCTGCCTATGATTATCGGTTTGCTTAGCGCTGTTGTTATGTTATCACTTGTTGTTAATGTGGTTGTTGATATACCCACATTCGCGGTTATTAATCCTGTTGTAGTGAGTGCTCCATTAATATTAACAAATCTTTGGTTAAAATCACCACCGATGAGAGGTGTAATGGTTCCCGAAATATCAATAAAAAGTTGATAACTTGATGTATTATTTAATCCCGCACTATAACCAAGATATACACAATATGAAGCGGTCCCGCTAGAACTGGATGCAGTATCCATTCCTATTGCCGTATTATGACTTCCTGTCGTGGTATTACTTAATGCGTAAGCCCCGATAGCTGTATTGCGGTTTCCTAATGTATTATTGACCCCTGCCACTGCTCCTATGAAAGTATTTTCTTCTGCGGTCGTAGAAAGTTTTCCAGCCGTATAACCAACAAAAAGATTGTAAAACCATGATGTATTAATACCTGTTTGATATCCTATATAAAGATTGGTAGTTATATCAGTGCTACTAATTCTATTGGTTCCTAATGTTAATGAGTTTAATGTTGCCAATCCTGATGTCGATAATGTTGTTGTTGATACTCCCGCACTTGCTTTAATTTCACTGCTAAATGTCTTGGTGCCTGCTATGGTCTGGTCTGTTGTTAGTTTCACATTTTGTAAGTCGAATGTATCTACATAACTTTTGTTTGCCCCGTCCGTTGCTAATGTAGGAGTTGCCAAGTTTGTAATTTTGTTGTTGTTTAAACTTAATGTTGTGCCAGATGCGGTCGCGATTACATTATTGCCTGAATATAACTCTACATACGAACCAGTTATTTGTATCGGATACCAAGTAGCTGTTGCTGATTTCTGTGCTGCAATCATTCATATTTTTGTATCAAATGCAATGCCAATACCATCAAAAGAAGTAGGATTGGATGAACCACTTACTTCTATTGTTGATGTAAATTTTTTATTTCCTGCTATTGTTTGGTCTCCTGTTAGTTTAACCGCCGAAGTATCAAGAACAGAAACATCCACACTATCAACCAAATTAACATTTGTTATACTTTGGTTTCCCATATTTAGCACTCCCGTCATACTGGCAGTGCCGTCTAATCTCAGAAAAGGTGATGTTGTGTTTCTCAATTGTCCTGTGCTATAAATAAGCAGTTGATTGTCTGATGCTGTTGTTATTGATACATCACTCAAAGCATCTATTGATTTATTGCCTAGCCGTGTATCAAAGTCTGTATTTGCCCTTGCTGTCGTATAATATAAATTTGTTCCCTCTTTTAAGTCAGCAGTTGTTTTACCTGTAAGCCTAGCATCAAAGTCTGTATTCGCCCTTGCTGTCGTATAATATAAATTTGTTCCCTCTTTTAAGTCTGCGGTTGTTTTAGCTGTGAGCCGTGTATCAAAGTCTGTATTAGCTCTCGCGGTTGTGTAATATAAATTGGTGCCTTCTTTCAAGTCTGCGGTCGTTTTTAATAAAAGCCTAGCATCAAAGTCTGTATTCGCCCTCGCTGTTGTATAGTATAGATTAGTTCCCTCTTTTAAGTCGGCTGTCGTTTTTAATAAAAGCCTAGCATCAAAGTCTGTATTCGCCCTCGCTGTTGTATAGTATAGATTAGTTCCCTCTTTTAAGTCGGCTGTCATTTTTAATAAAAGCCTAGCATCAAATCTGCCGTCAGTATAATATAGATTAGTGCCCTCTTTTAAGTCAGAGGTTGATTTGTTAGACAATCTTGTATCAAATCGTCCATCAGTATAATATAAATTAGTGCCCTCTTTTATGTCAGTTGTTGATTTCAAAGCGAGACGTGTGTCAAATCGCACATCAGTCCAAAAATAATTAAGTCCTTCTTTTAGGTCTGTTGTTGATTTTAGAGCGACCCGACCATCAAAACGGTTATCAGTCCAATAATAATTAAGTCCTTCTTTTAGGTCTGTTGTTGATTTTAAAGCGAGACGTGTGTCAAATCGCACATCGGTAAAATAAAGATTTATTGGGCATCTTCTGTCACTCTGTCTGTGTTTAAATCCACTATGCTAGTATTGGTTAGGTCAAGGTTGGCGATTGAAAGGCTATCTTTCGCGATTTCAGACAAGCCTAGTAATGATTTATATTGCGACATTGATATTTTAGAATTGCGCTTCGTGCTGTCGCACTCTCGCTTATTCTAAAACATCGGGAAAAATTTAAAGAAAAATTAATCGGAAACGATGTTTTATGATGACGAAGTCAGAATAAAATATCAAATAATTATTTAATTTTAAAAATACTAAAATATAATAATTTTAGTATAGAATATTTGTAGAATAAGCGAGAGTGCGAAGCACGAAGCGAGATTCTAAAATGCCGTCTCCCGAAGCAAGCCGACAAAATTGGGGAAAAGCAGTGGATGGAATTAAACAAAAGGCTAAGCAGAGAAAAATGGAACATGCCAAAAAGGTTTTGGAACAATACAGAAACGCGATTAAAAGCGAAGACGAAGATATGGAGCGAAAAATAGCAGAGATAGAAAATAAGAATTCAGCAACAGATATCATTGATGAGAAGGACCAAGATGACACACCTGAGCAGAGTGAGAGTGAAGATGAGGTTGATTTCACTGATATCATTGCTGAAAAGATGGCGAAGATGAAAATCAAAAGAGCGAAAGCAGAAACTAAGAGAGAAAAGAAGAAGAGTAAGAAACCAGAGCCTGAGCCTGAGAGTGAAGAAAGTGAAAGTGAAAGCGAAAGTGAAGAAGAACCAAAACCCAAAAAGGGGAGAGGTAAGAAGTCTAGCAGTGTGAGTGTAAAAGTTTATAAT
The DNA here is from genome assembly GCA_019918135.1 of Paulinella micropora. Taxonomy (NCBI): domain Eukaryota; phylum Cercozoa; class Imbricatea; order Euglyphida; family Paulinellidae; genus Paulinella; species Paulinella micropora. The sequence goes on from WBZZ01000824.1 coordinate 5,779, forward strand.
CAATCTTCTGGTGGTTCTAAGAAAGAAAAAAACGATATTGAAAAATGTTTTCTCAAGTTTTAAAGTTCATTTATCTATTCCATTTAACATTTAAGCAAATGACACATATATGTAAAAGATAAAAAAAGATAAAAATGCACGACTATTCAAAAGCAAAAATCTACACATTCCGATCGATGGAAAGTGATGATGTATATGTTGGTTCAACGACAGAAAAAATTTTATCAACTAATTTAGGCAAACATAAAGGATTTTATAACACTTGTGTAATTAATGGTAAAAGAAATTGTAATATGACTGCTTTTAAAATTTTGGAAAAAAAACATGCTATATTGAATTATATGAAAATTTTCCTTGTAATTCCAAGAATGAACTTTTAAAAAGAGAAGGAGAAATAATACGAAGCATTGATTGTATAAATAAAATTATTGCTGGAAGGAATTGGAAACAATATAGAAGATAATAAAGAACATTTTGAAAATTACAGAAAAGAATTAAAAGAAAAACATCCAGAGAAATTAAAAGCCTATAGAGACAAATATTACCAAAAAAATTAAAAAAAATTAAGGAAATGTTTGAAACAGGAAAAGAAGAAACATACTTGAAAAGAAACAGAAACAATCAATATGTATGTGGTATAACTTATTCTTTAAGAAACAAAGCCAGACATTTACAATCAATGAAACTTATAAATTCTTTAATTGGAATAAATGCTTTCGGTTATTAATATATTTCAATATGGACGAAAATGAATAGCACGAAATGAGAGAAAGACAATCATTAGAAATTCGTTATCAAAAGCAAAATCCGAAAATATGGAACACGATATGGGTTGATAAACCATTAGAGCAAGTCTTTCTTGGCTTAGCAGATATGAGTAAAATAAAAGATAAGAAAGGAAATAAAGGATATGCTTGGATGCTTTGTTGGGTAGATTGTCATAGCCGATATTTAATCATCATTCCATTAAAAAATAAAATAGCAAAAGAAGTTTATTTTGTTTTGAAATCAATCAAATATAAACCAAAATCAATTACTACTGACAGCGGGGGAGAATATAAAGGAGCAACCCGTGAATATTTTATTGAAAACGGAATAAAACACGATGTTGTTGAAGTCGGCGACCATAGAGCACTTGCGGTTGTTGATAGAGTTATAAGAAGTATAAGGAAATGGCTTGACCTTTTATTTGAAACCAATCGTAATTTTGATTGGGTTAGTTATATTCAGGACTTAGTCGATGCTTATAATCATAAACTGCATTCTACAACAGGAAGCAGACCGATTGATATTTTTACAGGCCGTGATAAGAATAAACAGAAAATCAATCGTGATCATTTAATTGATGAATTTAATGTCGGTGATAGTGTAAGAAAAGAATTAAAGAAACGGATGTTTGAAAAAGGTGGAAAGCAGTTTAGTTAACAGATTTACAAAGTAATAGGTAGGTCCGGCTTTAAAATCATTCTCTCTGATAATGAATTAGTATCACCGCAAGAACGTCTAAAAACTGAATTTACTAAATCAGTAGATGAAGAAAAGAAAGTAAAAGATAAAGAGAAAAAAATAACTAAGGAACAAAAGACACAGAGATTATTAAAAAGAGAAAATATTGATGAAAGTAATGTGAGAACCTCAGATAGAATAAGAAAGAAGAAACAAATATTAGATTTATAAATTAAATACATTTAATCCAATAAGATTATCGAAATGTTTAGCAGT
>WBZZ01000824.1:15000-32500 GCA_019918135.1 Paulinella micropora
ATTTACGGAAGACCCGCAAATTTCCGCTGAGTTCACTCATGTTGTTCTTTTGTGTGAGTGTGAGTCTTTTCTTTGCAGGCGATGTCTCTATATAGGTATTAGTTTGAGGCGAAACGAATGATCCCGTGGACTTTAACTCGAGCGTGAACGAAGCACGTGACATAACGTCACCATCGATCGTGTGCGGCAGGAGCGGGATATGACGGAAGTCGGAAGACGATGGAGGCGTCAGACATGGAAGTCGGACAACAACCACAACGACTTCATCGCCGAGTCAAGTCGAATCGCGAACTACCATCGTGTCACTATTAGTTACCAGAGGGCTAATCAAGTTAACAGTTTTTATTGCGATGTACACGCGAAGAGCAACTTCGGATTGCTATTATGTCATCAGTGGTGATTATTACTTTTATTTGCAAGTACGAGTACTGTCATTTACGAATGAGCCATTTTACATCAATTTAATCGACCCATTGGATCGAGATGCTTTCACAGCGAGGAATTGATGATTCGTGTGGATTCTACGATTTTTGAAAACATAATGACTGTGTCCGTACTTATCTAGGAATTTCTACTAAGACTGATAAAATTAATACTGCCACTAGAGTGGCAAAGTATAGCCTCTGTCCGCTGTATTACCAACTTGAATAATTAAGTGGAATTGGTACTGTCCGTCCTTATGACAAATCAACTACCCTAGTAACGGTAACTCCGGGTAACGTCGGAAATGAAAAAGAAAAAACGGAATAGTGTCTTTCTCATTCACGGTACTATCATGTTAGCAAAATAAATAAAATACTACTTGAATATTCAATGAGTCACTTTTTTTCCACTTTCCTTCCGAACTCAATCATGATGTTACTAGTAATAATCGATTAGTTAATACGACTTATGCCGGCCCACCCGGTATATAATGGCAATACTGATCGTTCCGGTCTCGGTTAATCCTTGGTCTGGAGATTACGGAGTCCCTACTTTAGGTATTCCTCAGTCTTCATATCGTTAGTAACAGTTATCTGTTTATTAAATATCCTACTATCGTAACAATCTGGAGTCGCTAATACAATAAACGGGGTATGGAAATTTTCCTCGGTTTCTCGGAAATTTTCTGTTGAAAAGAGACATCGAGAGCAAAATGGGAGAGAGGGGAATTTTTCTGATGCGCTTCCTGGGGTTATGTGCTTTTTCTTGAGATGTTTTGTGTCTAGGGGCATGCAAACAGGTATGGACAATGATTTTCTTGAGTTGTAGGGCTATTTATGATCTGTGGGGCTTGGGTTGCTGACAGATAGGCGTTTTTGGGTCTGACAGCTTGCAGCTCAGGGTGCACAGATGTGGGTTTCATGTGGTGTGAGTGTCGGACGTGGGTTTCTGGATACAGGGACATGAGAGGGGGGCTATGGGGGATGGTTTTGCAGAAAGAGCGCCGTTTTCGGTCTGTTTAGCGATGGGACAAGGGTTGCTGTGATGCATTGCTGTGAAGAAGGGACACTCCCTTCTCACAAACCTTGGCAAATATACGGGGAAACCACTCGGATATATATGATTCATGTTTGCTTGTTCGTGGGTTGATTTTTTACAACGTTTTTGATGGGTTTTGATGGCTGGGAATTCATGTGGCATGGGGACTTGGAGGGAGGAGTTAAGGAAACGGACACAGGGAAAGACGGATTTTGGACGGAAAAGGACGTATGGGAGGAAAGGAGGGTTTGGGGAGAGGAAAACAGACACGACGGAGGGTAATGAGAGGGAAACTTGCAGAATTTGTCGAGAGGAAGGGTATACAAAAGACACGGCTTGGGGGTGGACATGTCGGTCGGAAGAAGGGGGTCAGGGGGAACGATTGTACGGAACGGAGGAACAAGCACGCGGGTCCCCACTCAAGGGAGTACGAAAGGGGGTCGGGATCTGCAAGGGGAACTTGAAAGGAACGTGAAATTCACAGTTAAATGTTCGAGTGCCGCAAGAGTTGATTTAATAAACAAAGCCCTCCGACAGTGGACTGAAGAGGCCCAGGCCCATGCCGGGGCGCCACTCAAGCAGAGCGAGTGCAAATCGGTCGCTAGAGTTTAGGGCGGTGTAGCTATTTGTCAATGAAAACTCATATGCTAAGTGTAACTGTCGCAAGCCGCGACTGCCGCAAGCCGCGGCCCGCCCTAGCCAGGTTCATGCGACCCGGCACTACTCCAGGCCTGCACTATCCGGAGTATAGAACGGAGTATTAACATCGTTGCTACGAAATGCTATGCCGCAAGCCACAGCCCGCTCTAGTCAGGGTCACCACCTGACACTACTCCTGGCCTTAACAAGGGAGGGAAGGGAGGGAGAAGCAAACGTCAACGAAAGCTAAGAAAAAGAATTATGAAGCAAAAAGAAAGCACTGTCAATTTGGGGATCCCCCGGAAGCAAAACGAGTGGTGAAGTAAAAAGATATAATTCCCAGCGATATGGAAGAAAACAACGCAAAAAGGGAAAACGAGAACGTCAGGCCACATAGCTAGTGGCACCACACAAGCAACCGCAAAAGCAGCCGCTAGAAACAACACGAAAAGAACAAACATGGCCGCTATTAAATAACTCTCGCTATACTTGAAATTTAACCATGATAAACACATATGTATGTATTTATTTACATTTAAGAGGGGTTTTGGACGAAGGTAAGTGGACGCCATCATGGCACAAAAAGAGGGCAACAAAAGCGGCGGGTATAGCGGACAACCAGCGCTGAGGACACGCCAACTCACAGGGAGAATTTTTTGGGCTCTTTGCGGGCTTTTCCAAGTGGTGAACTATTGCCGGTTTTGGTCATATCACGAATTTCGACTGCCTAAGCGGAAGGGAAGCACAGACACAGGGTAGAGGTGCGTAGAGGGATATTTGGGGAACTTGAAGGGACGTGGAAATAGGGATTTTAGAACGGCCAGATTTGGGAGGGACGTGAAGTGAAACAGATGATGGGACCTTTTTGCCCTACTTTAGGTACACGATGGAAAATAAGGAGCCTGACAAGGCGGAGAAGAAGGGGGACATACGGGGCTTGGAAGGTTTCTGGCGTGAGAAGTGGGAGGAGGAGAACGAAGAGGCGGAGAGGGGGATGTGGATGAAAGACAAGATACGAATAGGCAAGGATGTATACAAGGAGGTGGTAGCGACAGATAATATGAAACCTTGCGGGAACAAATGTTAGAATGGGAAAGGAAGAGGGAGGCCTGCCCTCACGAGCTCGAAAGGAGACGGGAGGCAGTGATCAAGGCAGAAAAGGCGAAAATATCGGCCTTGATGCTGGCTGAGATGAGACGGGCACGATACGTGTGGAACCAAGAGGCAAGGGAAAACCGGCGACAGTTCAGGGAATCTTTGCAGTGTCTCAAACGGGAAAGACGGGAATACGCGGAACCCAAGAAGGATGAGGAGCGGGAAAAACGAGAACAGGAAGAGAGGACGAGTACAATCGAGGAACAGCCTTACAAAACGGCCAGAAAGGGGGAGTAGGAGGACGAAGGGGAGGATCATGCACACCTCTCCCTACTTTAGGTGTGAAACGCTTATGGCTACGAACGTAGGAGACGAGGGGGGAGGAGAGAAGAACGGAAGGTGGAGGCTGGGGCAGAACCAATACGGGAATCCAAAAATAGGGGTTTATCGGAGGAGGACATAAACGACGATACACTATGGGATGCGGCGCGGGGGAGTGCAGGATTGATAGGAATGTGTATGGGGTTCGTGATTGACTGAAGGATTTGGCGAAGACGGCGGAAAACCTCGCCACTCGGAAGCCGGGATCACGACAAGCACTGGTCTGGTCCAAGGACCACAAGCAACGGGTGGAGGTGTGGAAGGGGTTCGAGACACTGTGTTCGCTAAGGGAGAAGAAAGTAGCCGAGGTGAGACGGAGGAGAATGGTTGAAGGGGAGGAGGAAGATGAGGAGACGAGTTATTGGGAAAAAGCATTTTCCGACGAGGAAGGGGTCCCGGATGTGGAGATATTTGGAGCAGGGGAAATACAGGTTTATATATGAAAAAGTAGTTCGGAGGCGGAAGAGTTACGAGAAGAAGAGGAAGTTAGTCGTGGCTTTGGAAGCGGGAGGGGAAGCAAGCGCGGAGAGGTTGACGGAACTGAGGGCGGAGGTGGACAGTGAGTGGGAGTGTTTCGCAACTTTGGAAGACATGGCTCGTCAGCGGCGTAAAAAGTTCTTGAAGACCCAATTCGAGCAGGATATGTTGATACTCGACAGTTTGGGTTTTGAATTGGATGAGGAGGCGGAGGTGGCGAGAGCTCGGAAGAGACAGAGGAGAAGATAAATACATGCAGGGACATACGTGGGTACCTATTATGCTAGGTATGGAGAAGGGGAGTAAAGAGACGAAGGAGGCTTTGGAGGAAGAGGACGAAGAAAGTGGGGCGACAAGTGAGGAGACAGCGGAGAAGGAGGACTCTAGGAACGGGGACATGTTGTCGTTTTGGGTATCTAAGCGGGAAGAGGAATATCTTATAACGCGGGAGCGGGTTCAGAACGAGGTTCCTAATACGGCGATGCATTTTCACGAGACAAGGGATCTGAGACAGGCAGAGGAGGCCTATGTTAGGGCGATGGTAGAGTGGGAGGCGTATCTGAGGGACGAAGAACGGGCAATGATGGAAGAGCAGGATAGGAAGGAGGAGAGGAGAAGGAAGAGAAGGAGGAGGGATCGGCGGCAGACACAAGACATAGTACCTCCTGTCACTACTTTAGGACAGAATACGGCATCGGATGAGCAAACGTGAAATAAGGATGGGGATATCGGAGGAGGAAAAAAACTTGGGACAGATATGGGGAGTGGAATATAAAATGGATGAGGAGGCTTAACGGTTTGTAGAGGAAATGGGATATCAGTGGGGTGAACGGGTGGGAGCGATTATGGGGACGGATCGGGTTCGGAAGGACGCGAGGCGGATGGCGATTAGAGCAATATGGGGATTTCAGTATCGTTGGTATAACAACAACGAGGGTTTGTGGAGTGTGTTTGCCATGACAGAGGAGGCGCAGTACCAATACAGTTTCATGGCTGTGTTGACCAAAGTACAAGGAAAATGGACGGCGGAGAGGATTTATATGGCATGGGCATGTGCAAAGGGAAAGGTGGAACACGCGAAGAAGTGGGTTAAGGTGTTGAAGGACCGAGGGGAGGACAGCTGGAGGATGTTTGTGGGACCGCTACGGATCAGGAGTATCATAGAAAGGGTGGAGAAAACCACACCGGACAAGGATTGGGACAGTCACGAAACACGGGCATGGATTAAGACTTTAGAAAAAGAGCGGGAGCAACAGAGACGGGAGGAGAAGGAACGGAATAACGCAGTGAACGACCAGGATGAGGCGTCTGACAGGGAGATAGAGGGGACGGAGGAGGAACCGAGGAATGAGGAGTAGATCGGGAGACTGGAGACGGGTGAGGCATCTGACAGGGAGGTAGAGAAGACGGAAGGGGTATCGAGGAAGGAAGAGGGAATCGAGAAGCTGAAGACGGGAGCGGAAGTAGTGGAGTGGATGCAGGGCCTCTCTAAGGAGATGTGGACGAATGTATGCGGGAAAGATATAGAGAAGCGGAGGGGAAGGGAAAAGGGACAGAACATAAATTCAGATAAGGTTGACCTTACAGAAAACAAAACAAAAAGGAAAACAAACGGGGATATAACGGTGGAACGATACAGGAACGGGAAACACGAATTTGGGGGTTAGGGGAGGAGGTAAAGTGAGCAGATATAATAATGCCACGGGAACATGTATATGAGGGTTGCGGTTTCAATTATAATGTACTTTATACTTTAGAATTCGAGATGGAGGCACAACCTGGGGCAGCGGAGTTCAAAGCGGACGAGGATATGGGATGGACGGCAGCAACCATTCACAAGATACCGTTCACTCCAGCGGGCCGACGGGAGGACCCAATGCGATACACGGAGGCTAAGGCAGAGGCACCGCCGGCGGCATCAGATCCGGTGTATGCGAAGAATCCACCAACTATGTCACATGTTTTCAACGACTTGATGCAACATACTCCGGAGATGGCACCGGAGATACAGGCAGTTGTCGACGAAAAACTACAAGTTGTGGACGAAAAGGGAAGACGAAGGGGGCATATACAGCGAAGTGAAACACTGGTCGGCGTGGACGTGGCAAAGGGGCAGACCTTCATACGGACCGGGGATGATGCTGGTGGAACTGATTCATTTGGCGGAAGCACTATACGTGGGGGTTGGGTTCTACCGGGAAAAAGTGAGTAGAACGAAGCTGCCCAATTTCGTGATGAATCGGATGTTGGAGGAGGGGGTATACATATCAAACGGGGACATCAAGTCTTTGTGTATGGCACGCGGGGGCACAGAGACGGGAGTTACAACAAGCGGCGACCAAGATGACGGATGCGATAACAAGATGGGACGCGGCATTCTCTAGCGGCGGAGGAACTGGCGGATTTGATACAAAACTACCATACGGGTTGGGCACAGGGCGGGGAAGGCGTATGACGGGGAAGGCGTACGACGCCATGCGGGAATATATGACGGGGCCGACTGACGCGGGGGCAAAAATGGAGAGGAGGGAGTCATCACTGTCCAAGTTGTTGGACGAGGCGGCGGCGTTGAATGATGCGTCGACAGATGCGGAAAAGGATGCAAAACGGAAAGAACTGCGGCAATGGGTCTTTGGTTTGTCCATCCTGAATGGATGTGTGCGGGGCTGGTATACGTGGATCAGGATTCGGATGGCGGCGACGGAAGCGGAAGCGACAGCAGCGTCCCCGGAAAAGCGGAAGAAAAAGAAGAAGAAAGGGAGGCGGTCGGAACGAGCGGCGAGCTCGGATTCAGAAGAATCGGAATACAGATCGAGGTCAAGGGAAGGGGAGAAAGGGGAAAAGCGGAGGCGACGTGGCACGAGCAAGTCAAAGATCGACGGAAAGGAACAACGGGAAAGGATCCTTGGACAGCTCCGTAAAACGCAGCTGCTGCAGGAACACGGGGATAGGCCAATTGTTGCGAGCAAACAACACGAGTATGAGTACATGAACAAGGTACGTAAGTTCATTGTGGCTTTGCGGAGTGAGGCTAAAGCGGCACTGTGTGGGGACGCGGCGGACCAAGTGTGCTACTTGTTGGGCAACTTGGTGGGGTCGGGTGACGAACACACGCGGTTACTTGACACGCACGTTTGGGAGGAGCGGTTCAAAAAGGAGTTCGGGGAACGAGGGGCGAATAACAAGAAGGTGGTGGTCGATGTCGCTCATTTTGTGTTCGCTGACGTGTACCAGTTTAACCAACTCCTGGACAAGGGGGACGAAACAGAGGCGCTGAAGGACGCGGCACAGGCTCTGGTTACAAAGAGGACGGCACTACGGGACATCTTTGTCAGGATCGCGGGGCTCAGTCTGTTGCACGAAAAGAAAGAGATATAACCGATGGTTCTGGCGGGGATATGGAAGGATAAAGAGACGAAAGCGGTGGTTCCGGAGATCGCAGCTCAGGTGGTGGCGTTGGCGGATATAACGGCGGAAGGCAAAGCCCGATGGCTGGGATTGAACACCACCTACAATCCGGTCAGCTGGGTACTACATGAGGAAGACCCGGCGTTGATTGATCGTGTGATCACATCACCAGCGGTGATCGCGAAGTGGCCACAGGCAAGGTACAACTATGGAGGCGGCGGAAACTTTCGGGGGGGGGGGGGGGGGGGGTGGACGGCCACGACAGTTCGCGCAAGGGGGGGGGGGGGGGGGAGATCGGGCGCCAAGGCATGAGGGGGGGTATAGACCACGGGGCTCGAGGTATGGAGATGGAGGATACCAGGAGCGGCGACAGGAGCGGCGACAGGAGCGGCGAGCGCTGCAAGTGTTCCACGCAGATCGGGCGCCCCGCGGAGGGGAAAAGGTGAAGTTCGACGCGGAATTTCATAACAGAGCTCTTCCAAACACGGAATTAAAGGGGCAGCCACGGTATCCACCGGACTCGGAGTTGATCGAAGGTTTCCCGAAGTATTTAATACCAGAAGGGCACTCAGGTCCAGGAACTGGGACAAGGATTCATGTTACACGGCTATCGCTATGCACTGGTTGGGAATTAAGGGGAACTGCCAGGTGAGCCACGGGATGAATATGTGGCACGACAACTTGGATACGGCAGCAACACAGAGATGAGGCGCATTGGGAGTTGAAGGAGGCGGTACGACACAGGATGTGGCAACTGGGGGGGTTGGAGGACATGTTCCCGCCGGAAGAACTACCGGCACTGAAGGAGTTCAACGAGGCCAACATTAAGGCGAAAGGATGGACACGGAAGGATAGGGGTTACTACCACCGGGCAGCCAACATGCGACCCAAAACCACGGATGGGGAGCGACGGGAGGAAATGCGAGACGGGTATCGGAGGTACGACAACAACAGCGGGAGTGGGCCGCGGGGTGGATATCGCGATGAGTATCGGGGAGGAGGATTTCGAGGAAGTCGGGGTAATTATGCGGCGACGTCTAGACCAGGGATGGACAAACAGGTACAACCCTTGATATATGGGAAGCGGGGTGTTGGGACAGAAACAGCGGGTACAAGCGGAGCACCACACTCTCATTTGCCATATGTGCATCCGGATCGACAGGGGTTGATTGCAGGGGCTGGAGCGGGAACGCAGGAGCGACAGGGACAGCCGGAGGGCGCGGGATTCATCGCGGGTACGGAGCAAACAATAGAGGAGATGGAACGGGAACATGACCGCACTCATGGTATATATGAACAGGAGCGACCTCCGCGGCAAGAGGAAGCGCGTCCGCTCAGGTCTAACGGCGACGATGACGTAAAGATCGTGGGGGTTTCCACGGCAGGTGAGCCAGGAAAGAGTGAGGGGGGGATCACGAACGGGAATGGGGGTTTGACGTATGACAGGGGAACGGAGGGCGAGGCGACAACGGCGACGGGGCGACGGATCGGGATACGGGAGCCCGGAAAGGGACGAGATGGGGAGGAGCTTGAAGACACGGGAATATGTGGATCTGACATAGGCAAAAAGAGGGGGCGGGAAGAGGGGATAGACGAGAGACAGGGAGAGAGACATGCAAAACAGCAGAAGGCAGAGGAGCGAGCATGTAGCGGATCGGGGGTACAGGGAAAAGGGTACAAAGAGGGCGAGAAGAGTGAGGGTGAGAACAAAGAGAGAGCGAGATTGGAGGGGGAGCGGGAGAAAAGTGAGGGAGAGAGGGTGGCAGGGGAAAAGAAGCGAGAAGAAAGTGAGAGAGAGACACGAGAGCGAGAACGACAATTGCTGGAGACACACTGGAAGGTGAGTCAGAAGCATGAGGCGATGCGAGTGACGCCGTCGGTTAGTCAAATTAAAAGATCAAATCTCCCACTGGCATATACTCGGGTCAAGTTGAGGAGTTTGGGAGGGGAGGTGGTCATCGGCAACCATACCATGGCAGCCATCAGCGTCATCGGAAAACACTTCTTGGACAAACACGGGCAACAACCATGGTTCCAGGAGCGGTTTCGGGCGACACGGGGTTGGGTGAAGGGGGTGTCGGGTACAACGGCGATGACGGGCACGATACTGCTGGCGTTTGATCTGGAAGGGGGAATACATATACACACAGGTTCTGGGTCGTTCCGGCATATACAGGAGGACTCCTATGGAGTTTTGACGCGCTGAAGCGTATGCACACTCACATCGACTGTCACAGAGAAGAGGTACGGTATGGACGGGGAGAAAACGCTCCGGTATATCGAGTGGTGGATTACGACTCAGAGGAGGGACAAGGGGACATACCGGGAGCATGGGTGGCGAACGATTTCAGGGCGGCACGGATAGACATTGAGAAGGGAGAGGAGAATAAGGCAGCGGAACAGGAGGTTTTTGCAGTTGGAGAACACGAGGAGGAAGAAGAGGAGAGCGAGTCAGAAGATGAGTGGACGAGGGCAAGAATCGTCGCTCTGGTCGACACGAGGTTGGAGTATTTCCGGAAACAGAGGGAGGAGGCCTCGGACGGTTTTCCCAAACACGGGCGGGATTTGGGATACCAACATAAGGAAATGGATACACGGGTGTTGCCTATGGCACAATATGTAGTATGCAATACGGACAAACCTAGCCAGGCCAAAGTGGAGATTTTGAACTTCCTGCAGGAGCGGTGGGGAAGCCAACCTATGATAGCGGATTCGGTGTCAAAGATCAAGAAGACATTGAAAAATCGGCTTTCGCACGGGGATTTCACGATTATGTTTCCGGTAGGAAGGAGAACGGAGATGTGGTGGTACGATGTGGAAGATTTTCTAATCGCGGACCCGATACCGATCCCGAGTCGCACACAGACGAGTTGATAGTGGCATTAGACTCGGCTCGAGCAGGATAGCCAGGCGGTACAGGGAGGAACTTCTGAATTGGGATCTGGCTTCCATTCGGGATGAGGCATTTACGCACATATCCGGGGTATATTACAGAACACACGCCATTCAGTATGCTATGATGATGGACCAACTGGCAAGATTCGCGGATCAAGAGCGGAAGACACCAACCTTATATCGGTCGAGGGAGAGTTTAGACGGGGATGGAGCAGAGATAGCGGTGGATGACATACAGGGGCAAGCGACAGAGGACAGATCAAGGAGGAGACGGATAAGGCGAGACAGGCGTTACAGGAACAGTCGGAGACATGGGAAGGCACTACAGAGGAAAAGGTTGCGGCTATGGGGGTCATGAAGACAACATCCAAGCTTTCGGCCCTTTGGAGGGGGGATCGGTGACAAGCACGTGGCGGTTTTCGAGGGAGAGACGGGGCAAGAGGTACCGGGGATAGGACGGCCTTCGCGGTTAAGTCATCATGAGGATCGGATTGCGAGAGAGATGACGGCGGAACTTTTGGAAAAGGGATTGATCGAGGCGCGGCTATCGGAGTATGCGTCTCCGGTACGCATGGCGCCGAAACCAGACGGAACGTTGCGGATGTGTATCAACTATTGGAGGATAAACGAAATCATCAAGAACATAGAGACGCCGGTGCCAGACGTGCGGAGGGGAATAGAGGTGTTGCAGAAAGCGAAAATATACTCGACGTTGGATTTGAAAAGCGGATTCTGGCAGATCCCGTTAGCGGAGGAAAGCCGCTACCTAACGGCATTCATGGTGGGGATGACAACCTACGTGTGGAAAGTCCTGCCGATGGGGTTGAAGGTGGCACCGGGCATATTTCAGCAGGCGATGACAAAGATGTTGGGTGCGAATTTCCGAGACGCGGAATTTGCGGAGAAGTACGGGGATACGACGGAATACGCCTTCGCGTATTTGGATGATGTGGTCATTTTCTCGAATTCTGTAGAGGAACACATACAACATTTGCGGGACATCATGAGAAGGGTCAAGGCGTTCGGATTCCGGTTAAATGCTAAGAAGTGCCACTTCTTACAAAAGCGGATACAGTATCTGGGGTACGACATCGAGAACGGGACGTGTTCGATTGAGAGGAAGAAGCGAGAGGCGCTTGCGGCTATGCCTCTTCCTGCGACGAGATCCGATTTACACTCCTTTGTGTCCTTGGCGCAATACTATAGCGAATTCATACCATGATTCGCAAAAATCGCGGAACCAATACGGCTGTTCATGAAAGAGGGCAAATGCGGTGCGGGAAGTACGTGGCCACCAGCGGTTCACAAGGCGGTTGAAATACTAAGGACGCATATCCTGATGGACCCGTGGAGCGAAGGGGTTACGGTTTTACAGCTTTCCAATTTCAACAAGAGTTTCATCCTCGACGCGGATGCGTCGCCATATGCGATAGGAGGGGTTCTGCAACAGAGGGATGACGAGGGGCGTTTGAGGCCGGTGATGTTTCTGAGCCGGCACGGGCAGAACAACAACACTGCACGCGGCAGAGAGAGGCATTGGCCATAGTCTGGGGTTTCAAGAAACTGCGTGACTATCTGTGGGGGGCAAAGGGGACGACGGTGCGGTCGGATCACAACAATCTACAGTGGTTGATGTCGCAGGATCACACGGGCAGGTTGGCAAGATGGCAGTTGGAGCTATCCGGATATGACTTCACGATTGAATTCATATCGGGTAAGGAGAACTATCGTGCGGACTACCAGTCAAGGGCTGGGGGTGCGCCGGAGGACGACAAAGCGACGACAAGGATATACGGGCGCAACAGCAGAGTTATGGTGTCTTCGCACTGAAACCAGTATACGACGCGGAGAAAAAGGGTGGCATGAACCTGACGCGGTTTCATTTCAAGACGGCGGCAGCGGTTTTAACGGTCTTGGGAAAATGGATTTGGAAGAGGAGGAGCAGAGGGCGAATTTCGACGACTGGAAACCCATCAACGGTATGGATTATGTGACGGAGGTAGCGGAAATGCATAGGAATAGGAAGGAGGCGCAGAGGGAGGATGTGCGGTTTTACGAAGCGGCTCACGAACGATCGTTGGATTGTTGTGAAGAGCACGGGTTGGAAGATGCGCGAAAGGGATATGAGGAAGAAATGTGGAAGGAGGCGTTGCAGGGGGAGTTGACGGAGGATGAGGTAGGGATTTGAAACCTTTTCCGTGGCGAACCATGCCCATGGTGGGGAAAATTGTGATTCCGACGAAAGCGGAAGCGGCAGCGGGTCAAACGGAGGCGAAGCCGGAACTCATGTTGCGGGACACACACCCGAGCCGGGTATCCTTGGAGCTGGAAAACAAGACGGAGATCAAGTTTGCGTCGGTGGACATGTTCCGCAAGCTCACGAAAGACAGTGAGGAGTGGAAGAGGTTTATTGCACACCAGGAGAACCCGACGGGGATTTCAACGGATGGGGATATAAAGTGGCGGAAGGAGAAATACACTTACTCGGACGGGCTAATCTGGTATTTCGGCAGCGGGGCCAAGAACAAGGACGATCCGGAACGGTGGGTGGTATGGGTGCCGGCAGAGTTACGGTACGCGATTCTGATAGGGGCACACAACTGCCCTTTACAGAGTCACCCGGGGTTGGATAGGATGAGGTGGTCTATGACTCGACGGTTCTATTGGGATACGATGGATAAGGATATCAAGAGTTTCATTTCGGGATGTGGGCCATGCCAGAGGGCGAAGACGGTCTACGACGCGAACAAGGGGCTACTGGGGCAGTATGACATAACACAAGAAGGAAGAAGGAAGAAGGAAGGAAGAAGGAAGGAAGAAGGGAGAAGGAAGAAGGAAGAAGGAAGAAGGAAGAAGGAAGAAGGAAGAAGAAGGAAGGAAGAAGGAAGGAAGAAGGAAGAAAGAAGAAAGAAGAAAGAAGGAAGAAGGAAGAAGGAAGAAGGAAGAAGGAAGAAGGAAGAAGGAAGAAGGAAGAAGGAAGAAGGAAGAAGGAAGGAAGAAGGAAGGAAGAAGGAAGGAAGAAGGAAGGAAGAAGGAAGGAAGAAGGTAGAAGGAAGAAGGTAGAAGGAAGAAGGAAGAAGGAAGAAGGAAGAAGGAAGAAGGGGAAGAAGGGGAATGGGAAGAAAGGGAAGAAGGGGAAGAAGGGGAAGAAAAGGAAGAAAAGGAAGAAAAGGAAGAAAAGGAAGAAAAGGAAGAAAAGGAAGAAAAGGAAGAAAAGGAAGAAAAGGAAGAAAAGGAAGAGAAGGAAGAGAAGGAAGAGAAGGAAGAGAAGGAAGAGAAGGAAGAGAAGGAAGAGAAGGAAGAGAAGGAAGAGAAGGAAGAGAAGGAAGAGAAGGAAGAGAAGGAAGAGAAGGAAGAGAAGGAAGAGAAGGAAGAGAAGAGAAGAGAAGAGAAGAGAAGAGAAGAGAAGAGAAGAGAAGAGAAGAGAAGAGAAGAGAAGAGAAGAGAAGGGACGAGAAGGGAAGGGAGGGGCAGGGCAGGGCAGGGCAGGGAAGGGAAGGGAAGGGGAGGGCAGGGCAGGGGAGGGGAGGAGAGGGGAGGGAAGAAGAGGGGAGGGGAGAAGAGGGGAGGGCAGGGAAGGGAAGGGAAGGGGAGGGCAGGGCAGGGGAGGGGAGGAGAGGGGAGGGAAGAAGAGGGGAGGGGAGAAGAGGGGAGGGGAGAAGAGGGGAGGGGAGAAGAGGGGAGGGGAGAAGAGGGGAGGGGAGAAGAGGGGAGGGGAGAAGAGGGGAGGGGGGAAGAGGGGAGGGGAGAAGAGGGGAGGGGAGAAGAGGGGAGGGAGACGTCACCGATTATGAAACAGATAGTTTCCAGGTCGTTACCGCATTGCGCCCCGCGCAGTTGGCACTTGAACTGTACTGCGAACTGACGCGGGATATATTTGATACGATTCACATCGATTACGTCGGGCCTTTGCCAGAAGCGGGGGAGGGTCGATACAAGTATATCCTAACGATTATTGATCGGGCCTCTAACTATGTGATTGCGGTCCCCACGGCTGACGACACCAAGGAGACGACGGCAAAAGCGCTGATCGACAACGTATTCAGCCGAATCGGGGTACCTAGGAAGATCATATCGGACAGAGGAAGCTCCTTTGTCAATTGGGTGTCGAACGAGCTCAGTGCATATTACGGGTTTAGATGGGATTATGTTACGGCATACAACCCTATGGCCAACGGGAAGGTAGAGAGGATGCATCGTACGCTGAAGGCGTCCTTGATGATATATTGTCAGAACGGGCAAACCAAATGGCCAGAGGCATTGCAAGCGTTTACCTTTGCGGTAAACAATCTGGGTTCTTCGTCTTTGGAGTCAGGCCTAGACTGTGCCCACATCAGATGGTGTTTGGCAAGGTCTTAACTACACCACAGGACGTGATGCAACACAAAGCATTGTATCAGCCGTTGGAGTTGATGGCAGTGAGATTACGGGCCCTAGCAGAAGCGGAACAAATTGTGACTAAGCATCGGGAGGCGGCAATGCGGACGGAGGATGAGAAGGGCCAACAGAAATATAAACGCGTGGAATTCCGGGAGGGGGATACAGTGCTACTATACTGCCCCAACGTTCCAGTGGGGGTCTCAACAAAGCTCTATGCAAAATGGCAGGGTCCGTATCAGATTATGAAACAAACCGCGGCCTACAATTATAAGATCAGGCACCAGCGGACGAAAAAGGAACAGATAGTCCACGTTCGGCGACTGGTCAAGTTCTCGCCTTACTTGTTGGATTACGAAACAGAACAGGATGCCTTGGAGCGGACGGCGGATCAATTTGGAAACCCACGGCCGTTGTTGACACGGACGCAGAGGGCGGAGGAGATTGCGATGCTGAGGGAGGAGGTGACGTTCGAACAGGATGCGGAGGAGAGGAAAAGATTGCAAGACGCAATAGAGGAATTGGAGACGGGTTCACACGAGAGGGTTTCACAGAAACAAAAGCGGGATGAGGAAAAGCGGCGAGTGGAAGACAAGAAACGGGCAGAGGGAGGAATACAAGGTAGGGGCCGCCCGCCGCGCCGCCGGCGCGCCGCCGTCGCCAGGCCCAGGCCACCGTCCCGACGTCGTTCACGGTGGACTGGGGGGACGGCTCGCCCCCCACGCCGTGCCTGGACGCCGGCGCCGCGCCGTGCGCGCACACGTACGCTGCTCCCGGCCGGTACACAGTGACGGCGGACCCCGGCGGACGCTACCCCGTGCGCGGCTGGGCGTTGACGCCCGCGTGGCACGCCGCGGCGCCCGCGGGCTTGCGGCTGGACGCCATCGCGCAGTGGGAGGAGCTGCGCTTCCACAAGACGAGCGGCTACCACCTGTACGCGGCGCCGGGGCTCACGTACGTACTGCCGCTGGACTCGCTGCTGGACACGGGGCTCGTGCAGAGCTGGGACTACAGCTTCGCCCACCTCACGTCCGACCTGGGCTGCGACACGAGCTACGGGCTCAACCTGTCGGGCGCCGAGTCGGTGGTAGGCGTCTTCGAGGGCTCCACCGGGGTGGCCCGGCCGCACGGAGCTAGCCGGTGGGACACGCGCCGGTTGCGCAACGCGAGCCGCGCGTTCGTGGGCCTGCCGGCGCTAGCTCAGCTCGACCAGTCGCGCTGGCACACCGAGGGGGGAGCAGAGGGGAAAGGCGTGGGAGCACAAGGGGGTCAAGACAAGCAAGGTACAGGAGGGCCATCGAAGCCAGAGGCACCGGAGGGGCACTTGGGGATCAAAAACAAGCGAGGCCTGTGGGTGGAAAAAGCGGCGGAGATTGATACGATCAAATGGAAGACGGGCAAGTTCTACTTGATGATGCCGGCGGCAAAAGAGGTAAGCGATGATACACTGGACGACTTTTATGTCATGAGGGTTTTAAGTCAGGGCAGGACGTGACGACATAAGGCGGGGAAGGGAATAACGCCGGTGATGCAGTTCTGGAGGAGTAGTGACGAGGTAGCGGAGGAAAAGATGCGGCGGTTTGATCCGGTTTTTCTGGAAGAGGCGGGGAAGAAGCGAGAAACGTGGGATGCAACCATCAAGTTGGACGACGAGGATCATATCCCATACACCGTTCAAACGAGACCGCGTTTGGTGCTGAATGTGCCGTTCGGTCTCACAGAAGAGAGGCGTGAGATAGATGCGGAGGGCTTGCCTTTCCATATTATCGGTGCTCCACCGGCAGCGGTTGGATCGAGAGGCAAGAAGCGGCCCACGACGGGTGGTCGGATGACACGGGCAAGAGGACGGGCACAACGAGGAAGAGGGTGATGAATGGGTGACGAGTGAGACGATAGAATAGGAATGGAGAAAGATGAAAAATGAGAAAGAAGATGAGAGATGACGAGATGAGAGGAATTCGAACTGCGGGCATATGACGGGGTGAGGACGGTACTACCGAATTGCGGGTATATGATGGGTGATATTGGCTTCCATGACTTGCGGGTATATGAACGGATGATAAAGGTATACATGAATTACGGGACTCTATAAGGGGGTGATGGGAATATGAATGACATACGAGTTCGAAGATGAATGAAGATGAGGGAGGGGGAGCGGTATACTTTTACTTTCACAGGTACGGTGACGGGCATGCGATATGCATTTTATACCGACAAGGTACACATTGTGACGACGCGGGTTGTATGTACAAATACAGGAAGATTATTATATCATTCAGGCTCACGGGTATAGGAATATGTAATATCATGTGACTTTACGGTGTGATGGGGGAAATATATCAGACTGACATATCGGGCATAGCGGACATATCGGGAAATAAATGACATACATGTCTTATGCCTGATAGGCTCATGGGGGAAACTGGGGAGCGGACTGACACAAGACTTTATTTTTTCTTCTTTCCGCCCTGTGACGAGCGATGATATGGAAATTACATTCTTTTTATTCCCGCGGATACAAGGGACATACGGGTTGAACGGGGAATAATGCATATTGACTAATCCAGTTTAGATAGAGTGGGTTAGAATAGCGAGGGGGAGGAAGACAGGGGATAACAAATAGGGATAGTACATAGGATGGATAGGATAGTCGGGGGGGGGGGGGGGGGGGGGGGGGTGGATGGTATAGTCGGAGGATAGAATAGCGAGAGGGGAGGGGGCGTGGGACAGGAATGAGAAAGATGAAGAAGAAAGATGACGAAAAGAA